>CALSBZ010044843.1:234584-257209 GCA_943591055.1 Gobionotothen gibberifrons | reverse complement strand
CAGGTTATCCACCTGATGTGTTGCACGATCTGTTTGAGGGTGTAGTCCCCCGAGAGTTGGCTCTATGTCTTCAAGTGTTTATCAAGAGTAAATACTTCACTCCTGATGAACTCAACACATGCATCAAAACGTTTCCCTACAAATGGTCGGACAAAACTGATGCTCCACAGCAGGTCCCTCTGAATTTTGCAGCAAGGAAAAGTGTTGGAGGGAACGCCCATGAAAACTGGTCATTGCTGCGATTCCTGCCCCTCATAATTGGATCAAAAATCCGAAGTACTTCCCATGCTAGTGAACCAGCATGGGAAGTACTTCTAGTGTTCAAAGAGATAGTTGAGCTTGCAGTAAGTCATGTTCACACAAAGGAGACTATTTGTTACCTAGACAGTAAGATCTCTGAACACAGACACAGGTTTCTCCAGGTTTTCCCACAGGAAAAACTAATCCCCAAACATAATTTCCTGGAACATTATCCACAGCTTATCAGGGCCTATGGTCCACTAGTGTTACTGTGGACTATGAGGTTTGAAGCCAAACACAGCTTTTTTTAAGCGGGTTGTCAGGCAAACTCACAGCTTTCGAAATATTCTGCAGTCACTTTCCATGAAGCATCAGCTGATGGTTGCATATAACCATCATGATCCCAGTGTTGTGAAACCTTGTATATATTTATATAAATATTTTATATTTATATAAATATATACAATTTCAGAATCAAACAGAGCACTCTCATAATAACATAACACTATCAGAGACATATATCCCCCCCCCCTCTGGTCGCTACAATGAGGAAAATAAATAACGGGCCAAAAGTTGTATTTGCAAGTATTAAAAGTAAGCAGAGACCTGTCTGTCCGCTGCATCTACGCACACACTGTACCACACACACCTACAGCTCCTAAAGCATAATCAGGCTACAGCCGTTGTGTATTTTATTATGTGAAGCACTAAATGGTTTTAGAAAAATATCGACTCTTTGCTGATATCTACTAAAAACTACAGCAAATAAAGAGAGTAGGCCTGTTACACTGAGTGATATATATTTTACACACTGCTCTGCTTTATGCACGGACCTCACAGCTGTTCTCACTGTAAACATCGCGACATGATGAAAGCAGTTAATCAAATAATATCCAGGGGATGCATGCAGAGCTGTGATTGGCTGAGATAAGTCCGGCCGTGCGTCACGACTCTCTGAAACATCTCTGTTGCCGGAAATGCATCCACGAAGGAGCCGTGGAGGACTGTGGAGGACCCATCAGTGTATCCTCGGTTATAGCTCCTCCAGAGAGCCTCCTCGACGCTCGATCCTCGGTGCTCGAAGTGCATTTAGAGAAATTAGATGTACTTCAACATAGCGCGCTGAAATTCATTTCCAGGTCACTATCGGAGGACCGAGGAGTCGAGGAGTCGAGGAGGGGGATTTGATGAAACGAGAAAGGCCCAGGGAGAAGGACCAGACAGCAAAATAACCCCACAACTAGACACAACAAAACTCAAACCCTGACAGTGCTTTGCTAATGGGCATAATATATGCTCTGAATCTGAGCTATCGCAAAGGAACTTAAATGCATGTTTGAAGTGTTTCAGAAGCTGTTCCTTGAACTTGATGGACTGAAAGCCAGTGCCAAAGTGACGAGTCTCAAGTACAGTCTTTTCTGAAGATTCCACTAGTTCCACAGCATGAGACTTGGCTTTGGCTGTTCATTCCATGTAGACTTGGGTTATGTTCAGTAGAAAAAAAAAAGTTATGTTATACAGAAAAAGTTATGTTCTACAGAAAAGCTGATAGTCAAGAAAAGATGGGATTTGTTTGTTTTACTTTGATGCTTTTTTCTTTTTTTTTTCTTTTTATGTTTATTTTCATGGCTCTGTTGTTTAAGTTATCTTGATAAGCTTTTTTTGGTTTTTCCTGTGTGGGCATGTGCGGGTGGAGGGAGGGAGGGGGGAGGCAAGGCAAGGCAAGTTTATTTATATAGCACTTTTCAACACAAGGCAATTCAAAGTGCTGCAAAAAATGAAAGACATTAAGAAAATGGCATTTAAAATCAGTCATTAAAAAGAAAAGCTAATAAAAGAAACATTAAAAGAAAAAATACATGGATAAAAGTTACAGTGCAGTATAAGATATGAAAAGTTCAATTAAAAGCAGCGACAAAAAGAAAAGTCTTCAGCCTGGATTTAAAAGTAGTAAGAGTTGCAGCGGACCTGCAGGTTTCTGGGAGTTTGTTCCAGATATTTGGAGCATAATAACTGAACGCTGCCTCTCCATGTTTAGTTCTGACTCTGGGGACAGAAAGCTGACCAGTCCCTGAAGACCTGAGAGTTCTGGATGGTTCATAATTTATCAGGAGATCAGAAATGTATTTTGGGCCTAAACCATTCAGTGCTTTATAAACCAGCAGCAGTATTTTGAAATCTATTCTTTGACACACAGGAAGCCAGTGTAAAGACTTCAGAACTGGAGTGATGTGATCCACTTTCTTAGAGGGAGGGGGGAGTGTTAGTGAGTGTACTGTGATATTACAATATAAATGAAATGGCATCGATTATTGTACATAATGAAATAAAAAGACTTGTACAAAAAAAATGAAAATATGGGATGATGGCATTAGAGAGCAAAACCCAAAGGCACTGAAGAGCTAGTTTATGGCTTAACCGTACCGTGGCTGTAAACAACTTTGTTATATATTTTGGAAAATGTATGTGTGATCTGCAGATTGGTGGCCAGTTATTTTTTTAAACCTTTATTTACATTTTTTGGAAAGTTTGTTACTGTAGTTTAACAAAAAGTTTAACTTTGATGTGATGGCAGAATGTATTTGCTGTGTCCCCTTTCATTTCCAATGGTAATATGATTAATGTGTTTATTTATTATTTGTGGGGCAATTTAAATGTTTTTTCCTCAAGGTTTAAATATCATGAGTTGAAATACACAACTGCAGTTCACAATAAAAAAGTTACTTGCCTATAATTTTTGTATTGTATATCTGGAGCAACTTAATTTATAAATGGTTGTCAACTTAAAAACTTGTATCCCGAATGAGGATAACTAAATACATACAACTTAAAATTCCTTTTAAATAACGTGGTAAAACTAATCGGAACAACTTCATTTTTTGCGTAATCAACTTAAAAAATGGTATCCCGAATGAGGGTAATTAAGTACATACAACTTAAAATTCCTTTTAAATAACGTGGTAAAACTAATAGGAACAACTTAATTTTTTGCGTAATCAACTTACATTTTTTTATCCCGAATGAGGGTAATTAAGTACATACAACTTAAAATTCCTTTTAAATAACGTGGTAAAACTAATCGGAACAACTTAATTTTTTGCGTAATCAACTTAAAAAATTGTGTTTATGCTACCAATTATTAAGTAAGTGGTCATTAAAAACACCTCTGATTGTAGAGGAAAAGCCTTCTCCCCTAACTCAAATAACTTTGTTGCTTTAAGACAATTTCATTAGAAGTTGTCATAACTCAATAAACATCGATGCAAACTGTTGCGTTGATTTTCATTGTTGAGCCAAGGCATTTGTTTTTAGAGTGTAGGCTCTGGAACAGTCTGCCCCTCCATGTGAGGTCGGCCCAGACCCTAGCGGTTTTTAAATTCTCAATAAAGACACACTTCTCTCTGGCCTAGTCAGAGCTGAGTACGACACCTGACATTTCCCTGTGTTTTGTTTTTATATTTCTGTTGTAAATTGTCTTTTCTTGTTATTGTAGTTAAGTGTTTTTATTACACGTACAGCACTTTGGCTCGACCAAAAATCGTTTTTAAATGTGCTCTATAAATAAAACTTGATTTGATTTGATAGACTGCGGAAGCCCACATTGGTTTGTTTACTAGGCTTTTAATCGATTTTGCATTGGCATTTTGGCCATTGGAGGGTGGAGCTCAGTCCCACTTAGTGTTAATTTCGTTGACTACAACTGTGACGAAATATGTTCGTCAACAACCTTTTTTTCCATGAATTAAACGAGATGATGATGAGACGGCAGTAAACAATAACTGTAACAAAATCAACATGCAATATCGTTGACGAAAAGTGACGAGACGAAAATGTAGTTTACTAAATAAAAACTATGCCAAAATCTCTCTTTACTTTCGTTGACGAAAAATGAGGAGACGAAATATTATCAAAGATAACGTTACATCACTGATAGTCAGTTTTTCTCCCAGCAGTTCCATTTCCGGTGCTGCGGCTGGGCAGCAGCTGTGTGTCTGTGCTGCGGGCGGCGGTACATTCGAATTACACCGGCTCAGTGAACTGTCAGGAAGACTCGGGTCTAACTCATGGTCTAACTAACCTTATTTAACAGAAAATAAAATGGCAACAACAGGGCTTGGGAGCAGTGGTCACGTTAACCGAAACCCCCCCCCCCACCCCCCTGTCAGCGCGAGTGAGTGACGAGTTGTGTACAGACTCGACGGGTAATAATGGATTATGTGACCACCAACTGGTGGCCCGCGGGCCACATCCGGCCCGCCAGACATTCTCATCCGGCCCGCACGACGGGGGTGACTGTGGCGTTGGCGGAGTGGTTACTGCGTTCGCCCCCCACCCATCTTTTTTTTTTCAACGTCTCGTGAGTAAGGTGCAGAACCGGAGTCCAACAGAGAGGCAGCAGCTGCGGGACAGTAGACTGCGTACTGCGAGACCTTCCCTGCCTTGAAGAAGAAGTGATCCTTCGTTGTGAAGAGTCAGCTTTGTGCGCTCAGCACCACAGCAGTAGCCCCGCTGCGACAGAGTCCAACAGAGAGGCAGGAGCTGCGGGACAGTAGCCTAGAAGCAGGGTTGGGTTGTAACGGAATACATCAGGGGCAGCGGGTACTGTAGGCTAGGGAAGGCTAAGCCTTCCCAAATCTTTTTGTCACTGCATCCTGGTAAAATAAAAATATAATGTATAATGTTTGTGTCTTTTACATTAGCGCTTCTATGCAGCCACCTGTGGCTGGTTATCAACTCGGTAAATCAAGCCAGGGTTTCTTTCTCCAGCTGAGAGCGCATTCATGTGAAAGGGGCGGGGTTAGCTACATTTGACCAATCACAAACAGGGACAAGTGTACTGACAGCGCAGCGTCATACTTCATTAATGAAAAGTAAATTAATATTAGACAAATATGAACTTTAACCATCCATGACTTAAACATATAATCCAGGATACAAGCCACATAGTTGCACCTGCAAGGAGAATACAGAACAACTGGTTAAAAAATAAATAAACTACAGTGTTTGAAAGCGTACAACAGTTTTATGATACTGCCCCATCTAAGACATGAGTGGATCTGACTTTAATTACATTTGAGTTGAGTGTTTCGTCAACCTAATGTGTTGCTTAAAATAATACTTCTGCATACAGTATGTGACAATGTGAGTGTTGCACGGCCAGATACGGCTCAAGAAGCTGACTCAGATAAGGAAATATATGATAGGCTACATCTCACCAGAATGCGTACAAATGACACGACTTTGCAAAGTCGTCCAATAGATACGCAGAATTCCGTTTTTGCGTGCAGATGATACGCTGATATTGCACCTCAAACATTAAAACAAAGAGCTCTGTGGCTTCAGGCTTGATCGCCGTTCCAATGACAGTTTTAATGATTGTGGTGCAATAAACGACACAGCAGCTTATTGGGTTATGGTTAGGGTTAGGGTTAAATAAATGGCAAAGATATGTAGAAAATAAACACATTTAAGATACGTTCAAAACAAACATAACGTGGGAGTATCATATGCAAGCAAAAACTGAGTTCTGCGTATCTATTGCACTACTTTTTTGATCCACTTTCTTACCCCCTGATCCCACCGGGCGCTTCTACGCCACGCCACGCTACGTTCCGTCTGCTGGGTTTTGAGCGTTCGCGGCCACTCTAGTCAATGGGTGCTATTCCACCAGACCCGCTGCGCCACGCTACGCCGCGACTCGAAGTGTCCCAGAAGCTCCTCGCCGCAAGGAATTTCTAAAATATAGGATGAATCCTATTTTTGACGCGGCGCAGCCGTAAGGTAATGTCGGGCAGGCAGGAAGTGGAACGTTCAGACCATATATAGCATATATACACACACACTTTTGCAGCCCCTATCCCTCCGTAGTCTTTCAAGTAGGAGGAGAAATGCCAGCGTTCTCCTCCGGTTTACAGGCACTGTGTAAATTATATATATAGAATAATTATGATGATGAATGCATTGTTTTACCACTAAAATACAGCAACATATCTTTGATTCATGTCGTTTATAACTGGGATATTACAATTATTCTTAACTTTGTCTGTAGTCTACAACACAACAAAATAGGAAATAACAACAATAAACACGATTTAAACAGACACAAACATAAACCATGTAACTACGTAGCCTACTTGTAGAAGTACAAATGTCCAGGAAATATTCCAAAATCAACAACAACTGCGAGGCTGCACATATGACGCTCCGCTTCCACAACGTTTTGAAACGCGCCTGGTGGGTTACGACGCAGGAGGAGGTCGCAGCAGGGCTCAGCCACAACGTAACGTAGCGCAGACGCTCGCAGTGGGATCAGGGGGTTAGTGTTGGTAAGGACTCGAGCTAAATTGCAGGTGGGAAACATCACATCCTCCACCCTGATCCTCAACACCGGTGCCCCTCAAGGCTGCATGCTCAGCCCTCTCCTCTACTCCCTGTTCACTCACGACTGCGTGGCCACACACAGCTCCAACACCATTGTGAAGTTTGCTGACGACACGACTGTCATCGGCCAGATCACAGACGTCGTACAGAGAGGAGGTCGGAAAACTGACATCTTGGTGCCAGGATAACACCCTCCATCTCAACGTCAGCTAAACAAAGGAGCTGATTGTGGATTACAGGAAGCAGCAGGGAGAGGGACACGCCCCCATCGCCATCAATGGGACTACGGGGGAGAGAGTCAGCAGCTTCAGGTTCCTTGGGGTCCACATCACTGAGGACCTGACATGGACTCTTCACACCATCACCAAGAAAGCTCGACAGCGGCTCTTCTTCCTCCGCAGGCTGAGGAGGTTCAAAATGGATTCCAGGATACTCTGCAACTTCTACAGAGTATCCTGACTGGCTGCATCACGGCCTGGTACGGCAGCTGCACCGCCCTTAATCGCAAGGCTTTACAGAGGGTGGTGAAAACTGCAGAGAACATCACCAGGACGGAGCTGCCATCCATGGAGGACCTTTACTCCCAGCGGCTCAGGAAGAAAGCCTTCAGGATTATAAAAGACCCCCATCACCCCAGCCACAAACTATTCAGTCTGCTGCCATCTGGCAGGCGCTACCGCAGCATCCGGACAAAAACAACCAGATTCAGAGACTGTCTGGCTCTTTCTCCTCGTCTGTGCTTGCTGGGGCAACACAGGACTGGTGAGGAGGCGTCTGACCCCCTCCCCGGACGTAATGCGCCTTCGCCTTTTCCCGGGCCCTCTGGGGGATCCCGGGATGGGCGAGGTGCACGCTGGCCCATTACAGGCACACTTTAGTCCACACTCTTCACGGGGTCATTGTTTGAGTGTGGGGCATGGGCACTGGCACTCTCCCTGTGATCCTTAGGGACTCAGGGAGGTGGGTGCACAGTGAGCCCATACAGGGCTGGGGGTTCTCCCCATCTGCCTATGGGCGGAGGGGGTGGGCCCCAGCACTGTTTTTTGGGCACACTTTCTGCGAGGTAAACGCAGCAGAGTGTGCTCTGTCAGCCGCAGCCCAGACTTCTCCACGGTCACAACCGGGTTAAAGGAGAATGTGGGGCAGCAGCTGCTGACCAGAAATGCCGGTCAGGGGGAGTAGGGTGGAATGCTATTGTTGGACGACAGTGCGCGTATACATCAGGGCTCCACCAACTGTACCCATAGAGTCCAGTAGAGTGCGGAGCATGTGAGAAATATAAAGCCGGGTTACGTATTGTAACCCTTGTTATATTAACACAGGCGGGGCCCTCTACTCAGGGCACTGTCTGTCCTATTCCGCTCGCTGAAGAGAGGTGTAGGATGATAGTCAGGAGGCGAGGCCTCCTTTTATACGGGGAGATGCACGCGCATTCAGGTAGGCCCAACCCAAGGCCGGCTACGTCTATAGAAGTCTCAGTAGGAGAATGCTCGCAGGATAAGGTAGTACCCATAGAGTCCAGTAGAGGGCTCCGCCTGTGTTAATATAACAAGGGTTACAATACGTAACCCGGCGTTCTGGGTCAGCGGAGCGTATCTGTTCTGGATTGGCACACTTAGTGGTTTAGGACGATTGTTTGTAGTTCTCCCTTCAGCAGCTGTCCACGGCTGTTTCCTAGTATGCAGAGGGGTTGAAGAGGCGCTCTTCCTGGGTGATAACAATGCAGGCCAGCCAGTCGCATCACAGATTTCAGAGCGCTGGGCTCTGCCTGTTATTCCAACAGTTGCATAAACGGTTCTCAGACAAACAACAGCCAGATTGGAAAACATCATGGTAGCAACCCAGTTAGCAATGCCCTGGCCTAAAGCATAAGCTGCTTTATCGTCTAATGTACTCAAAAATGTTACCATATCTTATAAAATAGCATCATGCTGTATTAAACAATACTTGTTACTTTTGATTGAGGCCATAAACCCATTAGGAAAATCGGTACTGAGGTAATTAATCCAATCATAGACTTCTACTCAACCAGACTTCTGTTTGCAACCAGTGGAGGTTTGCTTCTGTTGGCCATTAGAATATAAGTTTAAGGCACTTCCTCATTGGTGGACATTTTGAGATGGAAACTGTCGCTTAGGACAAACTGAGACTCGGACATACCATTATCATCCCTAGAGCCACGCCCCTAATGTGGCTGAAAAAAAAGAGCAAATATTGGCATGGGTTTGGATCGAGGCTCTGTTGAAGGCACTTTGACCAAGAGTAGAGTTCTGACCTGAATAACAGAAATTACAAGTAAAAATAAAATATTTCACTATAGTTAAAGTAATGTCGTTACTTTAACTTTCAAGAATAATTGAGTAACATCGCTCAACTAATTATCCAACATTATACTATAGATAGCATTACAAAAAGCTCACAGCTCTTGATTTATGTGGCACAACATGAAACAAGTGGTTCGAGATATATTCCAACCCCTAATAGAGATATACCTTATTTATTATGTATACACAGTTTGGCAAAGAATAGCTCCAGCATGTCTCTGGTGAATAGAGCAAGTCAGAAAGAGAAGGATTCTGTAACCCACAATATGTTTCAGCCCTTTGGGAGGCAACTGTCTTCTTTGCAGATTGTAAGTCATTGAACCATTTTGGGCCAGCATGAATAAGTAATGGAACCCAGAGTAAAGCAAGAACAAGCAGGCTAAATATTTCGTCCCTGCAGCCATGTGCTGTGACCTAAAATTTGGACCGGAACAATAGTCTGGTGGGGACAATTTCATTCATTTTGCTTTTATTTTACAATTGCCAGTAGAGGGGGAATTGTTACTACTTTTGTGCAGTGGGGTTTGACGCTGTGAGGGACATTTTTAATGCAGCAAACCTTAAAAAAGGTCACTTTAAGTCATGAGAATTATGAAACAAAAATATAATATTGTAATATATTGGTAAATATAATACAATATACTGGATCATACATTTCCATATATGGGAAAGTATATAAGTCCTTATATATTTAAATATATTGCAATATATGCATGGACCATGTATGGCTATATATTGGTACATATAAAAAAAATATATTGCAATGAAAACAAAAACTGGTATATATGTGGTAATAGTTTTATTGAAACACTCATTTATCTTTCATGAGTTACACAAGTTTACATAAAGTTGAACAGATATTCATAAACAGTTATCTCACTTCGTTTTGTATAGTTACCCACTTTATATATGAACATATGTTTGATGGTATATATTAAAAAAGTACAAATACTCCATTGTCCATTGAATGATGGAAAATAATACAATAAAATAATAAAGTTTATAAATATATACAGACACACACATGCATATAGGCACGCATATATATATATATATATATATATATATATATATATATATATAAATATGCATATATATATGTGCATATATATATATAAATATACATATATATGCATATATATATATATCAGGGTTTCCGTTAGCCGGTAATTAGCGGTTTTTAGCTGGTAAAAACGGTAAATTCAAAACCTGCCGGTCAAAATGTCCGATGCTCCGATCGATTGGCCACCGATCATTATGTGCCGATATTCACTCTTAATAGTTTGATCGGTGCTCTCTATAAAGGCCGATCAGGAGAGCTGGATCTGATCGATATGGACATAAACGCGAGTGAAGTGTAACCAGACGCGAGAGAGAGATCAGAGATCAGCTGCTGCATAATCACCTGAAGCCCCGCCCACTGTTTAGCGCGCTGCATGAGAAACTGGCTGTCAGGAGAGAGAGGGAGGGAGAGAGGAAAAGAGAGGATACGTTTTTCCCGTGTTATTATTCAAAGTTAATTTAAACTTTTGAATAATGTACTTCATCTACTACAAGTAGTTTCTTTGAATGTAATAATTATGTTGTTTGTTGTTTGTGGAATCATTTATTGAAAAATGAATCTGAATTTTTCGATCTGTTACGATTATAAACTGAAGCAATATAAAAATGACTCCCGTTAACTGAGTTTTAAACATCAGTATATCCGGTCCTAGTCCGGTAATTACCTGCTAACGCAAACTCTGCTACACAATTCTTCTTATTATTATAATTGAAACATGACCGGTAAAATAAATTCTGTCCGGACATTTGACCGGCGAGAAAAAATCCTAGCGGAAACCCTGATATATATATGTGTATATATATGTGCATATATATATATATATATGTGTATATATATGTTTTTTTCATTCTTGAATATACCAGGGTTGCCAACTTTGGGTACTGGCTGGAGTGAGATTTTGATATCATGGGTTTAATTACACATATGCACACTAAATGATTGCTATCGTGTCAGTAGCGGGACCTTAGCATATATATAGGATATATAGGATATATATATACAATATATACAAATACACAATATTGGACACGGACTATAAAAGGCACAAAGTCAAACACATGTTTGTTTCCACTGTTTTATTGTGTGCCTGTCGCGATAAGCAATTCATTGACTTATCGTACGATAAATAAATATGAACTCGATACATTTCCATTTACATTAGGATGTGACTAGCAGTTTGAAAGGATGTACTTGAATTATTATTATATATTATCATTATGTCAGTGGTCTAAAATGGTCATACAACGGTGCCGACAATATTATCGTTTATCGCAATAATTTCCGGGAAAATGTATCCAACAAAATTAATTATCGTGAGAGGCCTATATATGAAACACACACATACAAACCAATCTACAGACTTACTCCAAACTGCCAAATATATGAATTAACACACTCTCACTCTCATATGCGCTATATAAATAAAATGCATTATTATTATTATTATATACTCTTTGACTCTATTTTGGCCTAGTAGAACAATAAACAGCAGACTTTTACTTTTTATCATTTCTACTGGATCTTAGAGCTGCGCATGCGCAAAACGGGTCAGGGATTGACCAACCGGCTCCCACTGCTCTGCTGTCTGTTAACTTTGTTAAGAGTGGTGGGGGCGGGGCCGGGGAGGGAGCAGATCGACAGCTTGAGCAGCTGTCAACTCAACATTGTAAATAACCAACCAAAAACGATCGCCGGTTTTTGGCGTGAGAATAGTTTGAGCAGCGTGAGAGCGTGAGATTGAGAGTGCAAGCGTGTGTCACACGCCAGATGCGTGAGAGTTGGCAACCCTGATATACTATAATATACTTTCTTCTTATTTCTATTTGTTTAATATATATGTTTATTTTGAAATTGGAAATAACCCAGTACTGAGATATTCTTGGAAATTAAATGAGAATCCATAAAACAGCTTGCGTTTGGATTCTGGTTACAGCCAACCGGCTATTTGGAGTGGAATGGAGCCCATCCACGGCAGTAAGCCCAAACAGTAATCGAATGCGCCACTTCCGGATGACAGTGGCTGACCTCCGTCTTCGCTAAACAAATATTTTTTATAACTCTCTAAAACGTGTTAACGTTCTCATCGGACACATTACGTTCCAGAGATCATCACCAATCAATCTCACAGATTTCGGGGAGGCCCCCCCCTCTCCAGCAATAGATTGATCTGATTGGCTGATTCAAATGTGCGTTGCCGCCTCTGTCTGTTGATGATGGCGCTGTCAAAGAGAAAGCATTCATCAGGTGCTTCGAAACGGAAAATTAAAAAGAAACGAGAGGAAAATACAGCACGAGTCAGGTATGTGTGTGAGCATAGAGAACCGCCGTGACGCGTCCTAAAACCCGGAAGTAAGTTAGCATTTTTACCACGTCCGGTACCTTCGACAAAAAGCAATGCAAATACTCCATGGGATTTTGGAAAATAGCTCTGTTGTATCTTGTGATCAATAATTGTATGTCCACAACGTAGGAGTAGATTTAACTGGTTTACTTTGGTAACATGCTTCCGGGACTTCCTCCTGGGAACATGTACAACAGGCTCTTTTAATACCAAGAGTGAGTTTGCCCCCTGCTGGACAAATGCAATAACATGTAATAATAACACAAGGTAAGATACCACATTTCCCCCCCTTTAAGCTAACAATACTTCCCGAAGGTGGGGGTATAACATACTCCCGTTACACAACATTTCGAGGTACTGACATAAATCATTTCACTTTCAAAGATTAACATTCTAAACATTTCCTTAAAGTGAGAACAGAGAACTATGCTGCTCTATTAATTGAACCTCTCTTGATCTATTTAACAAAGTATTTCAGGTATACAGGTGGCTGTCTCTCGCGCTCTGATCGTCTCACCACGGGTGTAGCAGGCAAGTCCGGCGGGACCGGAGTACACAGAATCACTGGCTCACTTGCAGGAGGTCCTTCTTGTTCTATTGTCACTGGAACCACAGTGTCTCTGTTGGAGTCCAGCACCGGCTCTAAGGGCACGGTGTCTGTCAATCTGGCTCTTACTTGATCCACATGCCGCTTCACGACTTGACCACTTCCAATGATCACTGCATATGACACTGGACCTGATGAGCTCTCGATGACCGCAGGGATCCACTTAGGTCCATAAGAGTAGTTTCTGATGAAAACTTTATCCCCAGGTGAGAAACTTCTCAGTCTTCTGTTTGTGTCATGGGACTGTTTCTGTTTTAGCTGTTTTTGCTGCACTCTTGTTTTCACATCTGGCAGGAGCAGGTCAAGTGCAGATCTGAGTCTCCTTGACATCATCAACTCTGCAGGCGACAGGCCTGTGGTCGCGTGAGGTGCGATGCGGTAACTGAACAGAAACCTTGACAGTCTAGTTTGCAATGTTTCACCTTTCATCTTTTTCATCCCCCCTTTGAAGGTTTGGACCGCCCTCTCTGCCAGCCCATTAGAAGACGGGTGAAACGGTGCTGACCTCACATGGTGGATGCCATTTTGTTTCATGAAAGTCTCAAATTCAGCACTTGTAAAACAGGTTCTGTTGTCTGACACCAACATTTTTGGCAGTCCAAAAACACTGAAACTCTGACGCAGCTTTTCAATGGTCACCTGTGATGTAGCTGACTTCACTGGATAAATATCCATCCATTTTGAGTGAGCATCCACTATCAGTAGAAACATCTCTCCCAGGAAAGGACCTGCATAGTCCACATTAATTCTCGTCCAGGGAGACTCCGGTCACTCCCAGAGATATCATGGTGCTGATGGTGGTGACTTGTGGTGCTTTTGGCACTCCTCACAAGACTGCACTTCCTTTTCTACATCCTGGTCCATCCCCGGCCACCATACATAAGATCTAGCCAGACCTTTCATCTTTGACATGCCGGAATGTGTTTGGTGCAGTACTGTACTTTCAATATATTTTCCCTGCCTTTGTTTGGTACAATGACTCTGGCTCCCCAGAGCACGCAGCCATCCCTCACACTCAGTTCCTCTCTCCTCTGATGATACGGCTTGAGAGGAGCCTCAGTCACTGAAGGCCATCCCGACAGGACATAACCATGAGCTTGAGACAATATTACATCCTTAGCTGTCCAGTGTTTTATTTTGGCTGTGTCCACGAGTGTGTCATCCAGAATATCAATCATGAGTACTTTTTCTGCGGTCTCCCTCTCTCGCACATCTTCCGACAGCGGCAGTCTGATTAATGCGTCCGCATTAGCGTTGTTCTTTCCTGGTTTGTACACAATGTGATACTCATAGTCACTCAGGTGCACCGCCCATCTCTGAACTCTAGGGGAACCCATCTGTGGAATGGGTTTATTTTCGTTGAAGAGAGAGATCAGTGGCTTGTGATCTGTATAGATGGTGAAAGTTCGACCAAGTACTTGTGGAATTTCTTGATTCCAAATATAACTGCTAAGCCTTCTTTGTCTAGTTGTGAGTAATTCTTTTCAGCAGGCGCTAGGGTACGCGACATGAACCCCAAAGGACGTTCAGTTCCATCGTCCATTACGTGTGATAAAACCGCGCCCACCCCATACGGTGACGCATCACAAGACATAATTAACTCTCGGTCAGCAGAGTAATGCACCAACACTTCTGCTGAGTTTAACAGGGCCTTTGATTTTTTAAAAACCTCTTCCTGTTTCTTTTGCCATGTCCATCGCACATCTTGTCGCAGGAGCTCATGCAGTGGTGCCAATAGTGTAGCTAAGTTTGGCAGAAATGTGTTATAGTAATTTAGCAAACCTAAGTACGACTTGAGTTCAGTAACATTTGTGGGGTTGGGAGCCTCCATGATGGCTTTGACTTTCTTTTCCACAGGGTGAAGTCCCTGTGCGTCCACTCGATGTCCCGGATGTTCCACTTCCTCTTCCAGGAAAGTGCACTTGCTCCTTCTCAGACGCAATCCTGCCTCCTCCAGCTTTGCCAACACTGTCTCGAGGTTCTGCAGATGGTCTTCCTCGTCCACACCGCTCACCAGGATGTCATCTAAATACACTGCCACGAAAGGAATGCCTCGCAGGAGACCTTCCATTGTCCTCTGAAATATAGCTGGGGCTGATGGTACTCCAAAAGGCAGTCTGTTGTATGTGAATAAGCCTCTGTGCGTATTCACTGTTAAGTATTTCTTTGATTCATCATCCATGAGTATTTGCTGGTATGCATGACTCATGTCCAACTTTGTGAACTGTTTTCCTCCTGTCAGTGCTGCAAACAGATCTTCCATTCGGGGTATGGGGTATGGTTCAAGTGAGGAAACTGTATTTACAGTGAGCTTGTAGTCTCCACATAGCCTTACTGTCCCAACAGGCTTCAGTATTGGAACCACTGGTGCTGCCCATTCTGCATGTTTAACAGGTGAGATTACTCCTTCTTTCAACAATCTGTCTATTTCTTCATCTACTTTGGTGCGCATGGCGTACGGGACAGACCTTGGACGGAAGAAACGAGGGACTGCATCAGCCTTTACATGGATGGTAGCTTTCATACCTTTCAGTGTGCCAAGCTCCTCTTTGAAGACATTTTCATGTTTGCTCAGTACTTGCTGCAGCGATTTGTCCTCTGTCTTCAGGTGTTTCAGGACTCGGGATTTGTGTCTGAGCTTGATTTCTTTCCAACTCAGATACCGCCTTTGATGTTTGTATTTCACTTTAACAATGGCAGCTCCGACCACATTAACAGGGTCACCTGTATAAGACTCAATGTGGATTTTGGTTGGTCTCAAACATGGAATTTTTGTGTCTTTCCATAGTCTTTGAAATGTCTGTTCATTCATTATTGTGAGACTACAGCCAGTGTCTATCTCAAAGTTAACAAACTTACTATCCAGCTTCACTTCAACAATGTACGGGTCTACTCGTCTCAGGTGCACTTCACTCATGCGTCCCAATCTGAACCTCATCTTATTCAGAAAGAATGCATCTTCTTCTGAGCTATCACTTTGGCTCTGTTGCTCTTCTACTTTATGAGAACGGTGATATGTGGTTTGCCTCCTTTCTCTCTTTGGGTCTGCATTTATAGCATAGCGTTAGCATTTGGCTTCTGGCGACTAGATTTATGATTTGAAAATTATAAAATTAGGGTACACATGTGGATATTATCCGGCTGAACAAAACGTGATCCGTCTCTTAAATGTGTGTCAACCACAGACCTTATTTCGAGCTATTTTCCAAAATCCTATGGAGAAATTGCAATGCGTTTTTGACGAAGGAACCGGAAGGACTTTACTTCCGGGTTTTAGGACGCGTCACTGCGGTTCTCTATTTAAAACTATTTTAAATTGAAATAATTCTGCATACACATTACAAGCAGTCTAGTTGCTTAATCTGTATGTCCCGTCTCTCGGCACTACAACAGCTACATTAGCTAACGTTAGTTAAATGAGCTATGTTAGTTCCCTTGTGTATAACCGGTCCGCAGCTTTGTGAACATTCAATTTAGAAGATTTTCGATGTTACAGTCAACTGAAGTCGACCCAAAACAGCCAAAAATAGCGGACCTTTAGATCGCTAACATTTAGCATAAGTCAATGGAGTTTAACATAGCGGAAATTAGCATCGCGGCTAACGGACATTTTCTGACTGGTGAAGATGATGAGCTGGTTAAGTAATGTAACCACAGTTAGTCTATGTGTTCTGATGTTAGTAACTATGTAGGCTAACATTAGTTAGGCTATGTGTTGTGGACTAATGCATTCAAGTTAGTTCACATTTTAGTTGTTATTGCCCCTGCTGACAATTGTGTGGATAATATGTAGCCTACAGTCAATGGAATTTCACACTTTGCTCTCCAATGTATGTTATTTTAATGTTGACCCATAATACTATAACTATACAGGAGAATTGTTGAAATTCATAGGTCGAACTAAGCCTGCAGAACCACAAGTCAAGAGGACAGAGGAGCCAGATTGCAGTGGTGAGGAACGCTGTCATTTAATTTCACTGTAATTTTTTAAGTTTTCACATATCACTTTATTCACTATTCAGCTTAGTTATTTATTCAGTTATTTTATTACTGGTACTGCTAATTGCACTATGCGTATTGTTGTATATTGTATATACGTATGTATTTACTACTACTACTTACAAAATCAAGGGTTGTAGCTTTGTGTCAGTACATATTTCGGGGTTTTTCTATGCCTTTGTTCATCTAAATTCTAATACTCATAGGCGACTACAACTCCTGCCGATGCCGAGGCCCAGTTCTCCCTTCCCACCACCCCAGGCTCATTGTGCTAGGTAAAACTCTCATTCAATAAAAGTAGTCTTTTAAAGGTGGGGTAGGTCATTTTGGAGAAACCAGCTCGAGTGCGCCAGAATTTGAAAATACACAGCCGGAAAAAATCTGCCACTTCCTTACCGAGCCCCTCCTCCAACACACACGAACGCGCACATGACCAATGAGGGCACGAGATAAGTTTGTGCACAGATGGAAGACTGTTATTTTAGCCGGGCCGGCTAAAATGATTGGTCCTGCTTTTTACAGTACTACGGCTTCCACAGATGACATTTTTTAATGGATTTTTTGTCAAAGCACTTAAGATATTCATTGCTATCGGGATGTTAAGAGCATTCCATTGAATATAACAAAAAGTGTATCTCGAGCCGGTTTCTCAAACTTACCTATCCCACCTTTAAAGATGAATGCAATTACATTTAAAAAAGTTTTAAACAGAACTGCTACAGATGCAGATGCTTGGTCCAAAGTCCATAAAACATACCAACCAGTAGCGCCACACTCAGACGAAAATGTACCAAGCCTATTCTTCCACTATTTGCATTCCCACATTATTCACCAAGCCAGCCCATGCTTTAATCAAATCAAATCAAATCAAGTTTTATTTATATAGCACATTTATAAACGATTTTTGATCGAGCCAAAGTGCTGTACATATAATAAAAATAGCCTACAGTAGGGACACTTTACAGCAAATACAACAGCACAGATTGTTCAGAATATCAGTATGAGAAAAACTACACCCTCTGTCCTTAGACCCTCACATCGTACAAGGAAAAACTTCCGCGCAAAACCCACAGTTGTAAAGGGGAAAAAATGGGAGAAACCTCAGGGAGAGCAACAGAGGAGGGATCCCTCTCCCAGGACGGACAGACGTGCAAGAAATGCGGTGTGTAAATCGAAGAGATAATACATTTTACAGCCTATAGACCGAATGTTTAGGAAATGTGTGTGTCTGGAATAAGAAGATGAATCCACGAAGATGTCAGCTACAATCCTGTGGAAGCCATCAGGGAAGCAGCATGACAAGACCCAGGCAGGACCGCAGAGACAGGTTCAGCCACAGTCCCAAGTCAACGACTTAATCCAGAGCTCAGGATAGAGGATCAAGGACACAGGACTACTGCAAGACGATCAGCCTCGACTCCGGAACCCGGCGTAGATATAGATAAGAAAAAACAAGAAAAAGAGATTTGGCTGGGTTAATCGGAACAAGAGAATACACAGACACAGACAGAGATATAATATAGATATTATGGATATTGTTATAATTCCTGCTGTCTTTTGTGAACTTCTAATTATTTGTAATTGTTCTGTTCCACAGATGCTGTAGTAAAGATCTGTTTTCACTGTGAACACAGCTCTTAATAGTGAAAATGAAACCAAAGCAGCTACGGTACTCAACGTCACTGGAGGCAGTCAGACAGGCAGCACTTCCATGATCGTTCCTGTGTGGGTGTCCTCAGCTAAAAACCTATCCAAAGAACAGCTTGTATGCATTATTAGATACTCTAAGCGACAGCACCTTCATAGGCCAAGAGGTAAGCAATGAACTACAAGCTCAACACCGTCTCACGAGAAATCTGAATCCAGCCTGTGTCACAGAGTTACGGTTAAAGGAACTCCTTCCAGTTACGCCGATGGATGTGATGGGCGCCCTGGAGTCAGACTTTAAGGACACAAAAGGAGATGACAACACTGTCTCACAAGAGGATCTTGTTTTCCTTGGAAAAGGAACATTATGAGATGTCTCTGCCCTTCAAGCAACGGCCACAATTACCTGATAACAAAACTTGCTGAAATCAGGCTCTGTCATCGACAAAAGTTCTGCAGAGATGAGAAATACAAAGGGTATAGACAGGGGCGCCGCCAGGGATTTTGGGCCCCATGAAAAGATATCACATTGGGCCCCACCACCAAGCACAACTGCTGTAACCACACCTCCAGAACCCAACCGACTCATTTATGCTTTAAATAACTCTACCTGTACAGGCTTGCATAAATCTATCTTGTAGTCCAATACTAACTGCACAATATTTACTGACACTGAGCGGTGAAAATATAACACTGTGCAGAATGCAAATTCTACTGCAACATTCTGCTGCAGTAGAATTCACTATTTGATATAACACTAACATTCCTGACAATAGACCTCAATAGTCATCTTTTATGGTGTACAGTACATGGCTTTTTAATAACATTTTTGAATGGAACATTCATAAATCAAAATAAATATAACTTAAATATACATGACCTCTTAAATTAAAATAAAGTGAACATTAACACCAATATTATCATTTATAAAATGCCATAACAAAATAAATAACATAAGCAGCAGATTTTTTTATAAAATATACATACCAACTACAAAATAAGCGGGTATTAAAGTGTAAATGGACAACAAAACAGAAATGAAAAGGCCTGATGGTGGTGCTAAATCAGAGTCTATTACCTGTTCTTTTTCTCATCATGCATCTTGTGTGTAGTGATCCAATATTGTTACCATAGCCTTGCCTTAGTTATTACGAGCCCTTGCTCAGCCTTACTCACCAAGAGCCCAGCGCCTAGCCTTCTTACAGGCAAAGTCACTGATCAAGTCCTTGAAGTCCAGCTTTCTAGCCAGCTGGTTTTCAATGGACAGCATGGCAAGACTGCAAAGCATTATGGGGGGACAGGGCTGCTGAGCCTAGGGATGGATCTGTTGGTCCTGGCACCAGGGGGAGGGACAACTGATTTAGTATGAATAGCCGCTAAAAATGTACCTGCATTTATTAAATGTCAGCTAAAAGAGCAGTGAAATGAAAAACCTCTGAATTTTCTGTGAAGATATTAACAGTACTTAATGTCAGCAAAACATTACAATTATTATTTACAATGGACTAAGCTTGGCTAACAGACTAATTTCCACCACACCCACCTTTTCTTTTGAAAAACCGGGTGACATACTGTCGCCCTTTAGTCCCTCTCTTGTCTTTCTCTCCTTTCTTTTCTTTTTTGAAAGCCTGACTTTGTTAGTCGTTGAGACATCGTACACACGTAAGTACTAGCATCCCTGCTCACATGCTCTCACTCTCTGCCAGAAAGAGCGGTGCCGCACAGTGTCTGTAGGCAGGACCAAACCATTACATGTAAATAGAGGGGGGTGTACAGAGGCTTTGGATAATTAACTTTTGGAAGAAAAAAAGTTAAATGAATCGTAAGTTTAGTCAATGCATGATCAATGTAACGTTATATTAATGTTAATTATTGATGATTGATGAAAGGTTACTTAACATTTTTTTCTTAATGTTCTAAAAATGTTTGGGGCCCCTGTCAGTCACGGGCCCTTAGAATCGTCCTAACTTTTCACCCCCTTACGGCGCCTCTGGGTATAGACTACAGACTACACAACATTCATGAAAGAAATCATTGAGAGAGATGATGTCAAAGAGGTAAACGAAAACAGAACTCATGGTGAAAAATGGTACATTCCCCATCATGGCATCTACCACCCTAAAAAGGCACAGGCGCTGCAAACAAAGACCACAGAAACGATGAGTCTTGTCGTCCGTCTGTCAAAGTTTTCGTCATGCTCCCGAGCTAAAAACATCAAGTCAGAAGGTCATGCTACAGTGAGCGAACTGGAAAGTGCTGAACTTGTCATAATCCAAGATCTGCAAAGTCAAACATATGAGAAAGAAATAAGACTGTTAAAGAAAGGAAGTCAACTACAGTGTTGCAACATATTAAACAACCTTGATGTTTTTCTGGACACAGATGGTATCCTCAAGGTGGGAGGAGGACTCCGCCATTCATCACTCGCTGACTCATTCAAGCACCCAAAGGTCATCCCTAAAGAGCACCACGTGACGAAGCTGATAATAGCTCACAACCATGAGAAAACAAAGCACCAGATAAAGACTGTCAGGAGTGTTTTGAACATTACTCTGTTACTTTCCCATGATAGACTCAATGGCGCTTCACTACGCACTCTACTCTATGAAGCCATGGCCATAGTCAACAGTTGTCCCCTCACTGTGGATAACTTAAACAGTCCCGACAGTTTAGAACCACTCACCCCAAATCACTTGATCAAGTGATTCAAATCCGGCACAGCACTGCCCCCACCTGGTGAGTTCCCAAGAGAGGACTTGTACGGAGCAAAAAGATGGCGTTGTGTACAGTGTCTGGCAGAGCAGTTCTGGAGTTGCTGGAAGCAGGAATATCTTCACAACATTACCACAAGACAGCACTGGCACACGCCAAAGAGAAACCTACTAGTCGGTGATATAGTGATGGACATGGATGAACTGTCACCAAGAGGTGAATGGAGACTAGCAAGAGTCTTAGAGTCTGTCAGCGGTAAGGATGGACTTGTGAGGAGAGTGAAAATCTCAGTTGGAGATAAAAGACTGAACAAGAAGGGTGAGCGCCTTGGTAAACCTTCCATATTGGAGCGCCCAGTGCAGAAGCTCGTTCTTTTGTTAGAAGCTTCTTAAGCTGATGACTGCAAAGAGACATTGATATTCTTAAATGTGAAAATTCTTCATAGTTCATGTTTTGAAAATGAAACATTCATAATTTTGGTGGGAGTGTGGATAACCCAATTTGTGTTATGTGAGACTGAAGGGGATGTTGCATTGTTTTTGTTTTTGTTTTCAGTTTTATATATATCTTAAATGTAATTTAGGTTAACTTCCTGTTTCATTTGTATGCTTTTATTTTGAAGGCGAGATTACGTGTTTGACAGGAAGTTGTTGTGGCATTGGAAACAACGTGACGGAGAAAGTAATATCTTCCATGTAACGGTAGAGAAAGAGAATAATGGACTATATGTTTAAATGTTAGCACCCCTCGAAGAGGCTCAAGCTCTTAAAGGAGCAGTAGGTAAGTTTGAGAAACCGCCTCGGGTGCACAACAATTCCAAAGTACACAACCGAAAAGAATCCGCCCCTTCCTTCAGACTTCCTACAGAGCACCTCCTCCAACACACATGAACGCGCACAAGATCATGATAATGAATGTAAAAAAAAAATGAATGTATTTTTGAAGCTAGCATGTTTGTTTTGTGAAAATGTATTACAAATGTTACGTCTGGCTGGCTGGGAGAGCAGGCTGCGGTAACGTTACATATCAGCTCGGTGTGCTCTGTAAATAGTCGCCATAGTTGAAAAGCAACTCCGATATTGACTCTGGTTTGACTTCCCCTAGTTTCCACTTTCTTTTTCTTCATAATTTGCTCCATTACAGTTTTTCTTTTGGTCTGCTGCGCGAGTGCTGCTGCAGAGTGCTGCTGCTCCTGAGCTGCTGCTGCCAAGTGAGCAACAGCTGCCGGGAAACACGCCCAATGACGGCACACGCAATGACTGCACGAGTGTGTGTGTGTGTGTGTGTGTGTGTGTGTGTGTGTGTGTGTGT
>CALSBZ010044843.1:201361-234484 GCA_943591055.1 Gobionotothen gibberifrons | reverse complement strand
TGTGTGTGTGTGTGTGTGTGTGTGTGTGTGTGTGTGTGTGTGTGCACGAGATTGAAGGCTGACAGACAGGTCGGCCAACCAGTTGGTCGTAGTTTTTACAGTATTACGGCTTCCACAGATGAAATATTTGTATGGATTTTTTTTCAAAGCACTTAGAATATGCATTGCTATCAGGATATTAAGAGCATTCCATGGAATATAACAAAAAGTGTATCTCGAGCCGGTTTCTCAAACTTACCTACCCCTCCTTTAAGTTGAGTCTGGAGTCTGAATACATTCTGGTTCATCAGTAAAGCCTAGGACCATTATTCGGAGGGAAATGCTACACAGGGTATATGCAGGAATCCTGAAGTCAAATGTAATACCTTTTTAAAGGGCCCATGTCATGCTTTTCCGGTTATTACCCGTCCCCTTGTGTGTTATGAAGGTTTTTATGCATGTAAACGGTGTGCAGAGTCAAAACCCTCAAAGTACACCCTGTAGCGAGTAAAACTCTAACACAGCCTCCCCAAAACGCCTCGTTGGAGATACGTCATTGTCCATTGTTTACTTCCTGGGTACTGTGTTGTAGGAATGGCTCAGGATGAGTTTGGCTGTGTATCGCTAAACAAGGAAATCACACCTCTACGGAGCTCAGCGCGATTCACAACGTCCCGACCAATCGGAGCACACTGGGCTCAAAGGGAGGGGGGGGGGGGCAAGAGCTGCAACGAGCCGTTTAGTGGAGAGAGTGAATACTGCTGAATACACATACTTTACAGAGATGCTGTATGCGATATGCTGTATTGAGTTTGGAAAATTGCACAGTATAAATCTATTTTAGTATTCCTCAACAATGGAATTATGATCAGTGGAAATGGCCATGACATGGGACCTTTAAGACCCTTTTCATACATTTTAAGACCTCATTGCCACTTCGAATTTTAACCGGTTACACTTTACCTCACATTTACTATAGTATTGATTGTCCTTCCTCCTTATCTTCCAACCATTTGGACGCAAACTTGCATTTCCCCATAACGATGTTGTTTAACAACCGGCGTCAACCGACTTTCCCGCGCTATCAAGCAGTCAGTGAGCGTGCGATGTCCTGTTCAGATGTCGTCAAATCCAACGGGATGCCATGAATAAACTACAAAGAATCACACTACATTCCTACGCAATGATTAAATTCAGGCAAACTTTAGAATACAACCTCTTTGGACAATTTATATACTTATTGAAAACAAGCTACAAAATGTAATACCTTGGAAAATGCCGTTTTAATACTTTTTAATAGTCTTAATTTTCGCTAAATGGCTTTATCAACTTTTAATACTTTTTAAGACCCCGCGGACACCCTGCTATAGCAGCAAAACTAGGGGCTGAATCTAATCAGCCCTAACTATAAGCTTTATCAAAAAGGAAGGTCTTAAGCGCACTCGGGAGTCTGCCGCCCGAACCAGGCCCAGTTCCAGAACAAAATGACTCAGGGTGCATCTGAGATTAGAGAGGGTGCAGTGGTAAAGTGCTATTTTTGGGGAGTAGACCTAACACCCTGTAGGGGGGGTCCTCACCTCCTCTAGGGGGGTCCGGGGGCATGAACCCCCGGGAAGATTTGTATTCAACTATATTCTTCTCATTATTATTAGTATTACTACTATTGTTATTATATATTACTTTTAATATATATATATTTATATTTAAATTTTTCAAATGAGGGTGCATAACGACTCAACTGAGGGTGCAATGCACCCTTATGCACCCCCGTAGAACCGGGCCTGGCCCGAACACAAACTGGAAGCTGATTCCACAAAAGTGGAGCTTGATAAGAAAAGGCTCTGGCTCCCATTGTACTTTTAGAGACTCAAGGAACAACCAACAACCCTGCATTCTTGGAACGCAATGCCCTAGTACAGGGGTCTGCAACCTTTTTGACCAAATGAGCAATTTTTCTCCCTTTTCCACACATTTTCTGGAGCTGCAAAACATATTTGATAACTTCATTGCTTATAAAGTTACAAAATAGACAAAAACTACAGTTTTTTTGCATTTAATTATTTATTACATTATAGAAAACTGTTAAACTCTAATAATAAACAAATAACTCTTATAAGGAGAATATAAAAAAAAATACACAGGCCTATATAAATCAGCACAGCACTTGGGGAGTCCTCTGCACATTTGAAGAAAATGAATATAATTCAAATGGGCCCACTTTGAAATAAATAAAACATAGCTGCTAGGGCTGTACCCGAATATTCATTCGTTGGAGTACTATTCAGGTTTCAATTTCGTTATTCGGATATATATATATTTTTTTATTTGAATTGATTGAAAACCCCAATATCAACCTAAGAGCTTGTGCCTCTTCGGGGGGTGCTGACACTTAACCATAAACGTTATCGTTTACTTTCTCCGTCTTTATATGTAGATATGACTTTTTCTCCGTTAATCTCCGTCACGTTGTTTCCATAGCAACAACAACTTCCTGTCAACAGCACTAACTCTCCTTCAAAATAAAAGCATGTCCATACAAAATAGGAAGCCAAGCCAAATTACACTTAAGACATATACAACTGCAACGAAAGTAACAAACACAATGCAATATCCTTTTCAATTTCAAAGAACACAAATTGGGTTATTTCCATTAACAAATAACTATAAAACAACAATACTGTAGAATAACAAAATGAATGCCGTGAATAAACCGAAATACACGTGTTGAAGCGGTTCGCTGCTGATTACTACACACCGAATATCCGGAGCCCGAAAAATGGTATTCGGGACAGCCCTAATAGCTGCACCCTAAAAAGTGATTGAATTATGACTGAAGATCGTCAGCTGTCTTCCTCTTCCGTATTTTTCCTCCAATACGTAAAGACTGCAGTACCTTTGACAACTCCTCTCCACATATCAAACAAGCATATAACTCTAACCACACAGAATTAAACCCTCTGTGTTCCTCCGATACTTTTATTTTCTTTGATTTATCCATAGTTCCGCATAGAGCCGGGGGTCAGGTTATTCACCTGCAAGAAAAGGCGCTGGTGCGGGACCGTAGCAGGATATGACGCATATTTTAGCTGACCTAATTAAAACCGTTTTGTTTTTTATTTATGTGTCACAGTATCACCTCAAAATACAAGATATGAAACATTTTTGACCGTGCAACAAAATATAAATAGTCCTTCAAATATTTTTATTTTATTTCCTTCTTATTTTTGTCTAAGCTCAAGGGAGCCAGAGCTTAAAGAGCCGCATGCGGCATGAGAGCCGCGGGTTGCCGACCCCTGCCCTAGTAGGACAGTAGGGTATAATGAGTTCTTTAAGGTAAGATGGCGCCTGCCCATTAAGGGCTTTGTAGGCGAGAAGAATAATTTTAAATTATATCCTGTGTTTATAGGGAGCCAGTGTAAGGCAGCCAGAACAGGAGTAATGTGGTCCCTTTTCCGAACTCTGGTTAGTACACGTGCTGCAGCATTTTTAATCAGCTGAAGCGACTTAACTGACTTTTTGGTACACCCTGATAAGAGTTACAATAATCCAGCCAAGAAGTAGCAAATGCATGGACTAGTTTCTCTGCATCGTTTTGAGGCAAGATATGCCTGATTTTTGCAATGTTACGTAGATGGAAGAATGCGGTCCGTGAGATTAATTTTATGTGGGCGTTAAAGGATAAATCCTGATCAAATATAACACCAAGATTCCTTACAGTCTCACTGGAGGCCAAATGAATGCCATCCAAATGTAATATATCTTTAGATAATTTGTTTCGTAGATTCTTTGGGCCGAGTACAATAACTTCAAACAATTTAAGTTCATCCACGTTTTTAAGTCCTTGAGGAAGTCTGGAATTTTATTTAGATGATTGGTTTCATCAGGCTTGATGGATAAATATAGTTGATCATCATCCATATCATCCGCATAAGTGTTTCCTTATAGTATTGCCTAACGGAAGCATATATAATGTGAACAAAATAGGTCCAAGGTATAGCTTCTAAAAGTCGAGACAATCTCTCATTCAGTGTGATTTGAATGAGGTTTACTTCTATAAACTTTGAAAACAATCATAAGCCACGTTCACACCGCAGTACTTTTCTCACTTTAGTTCCGATATAGTTCCGAAATGTCGCGTTCACACCAAAAAGAGCCGGAACTAAAATTAGTTAATCAGAACCTTTTTTCCCCCCTTTTCCCTCCCTGCTAGAGAGCAGGTACTTTTGTGGGAGAAAAAGCTTCCTATGTCTGATTGGCTGGGCGGAATGCAAACCACGCCCCGTAAAACTCCCAAAAAGTTTTGTGAAGCCGCCATTTTATTATCCTCGCATTAGCATTATTAGCATTAGCCCAGCGCACAAACGCAGAGAGACTAACTTATGGCAACACAAAAGAAAACATGGGAGCGGTGGAGATGAGGAGGCGTCAGCATTCTGGCGATTTACTCGGAAGCTGCTGGGAGTCAGCGGCTTCATTTGCCTAATCCTTCCCCAGGAACTTATCCCGGTGTGAACGCCGATCTGCACTTAAGAGTTCTCATGAACTAAAGTGGGAAAAGTACTGCGGTGTGAACGCGCCTATATAGGCCTAATGTGAGCTGCTTGCGTTAGCCACATTTACTTCTGCTTCCTTGTTTTCCTCTTGAGGAGTCTGTCTGTGTTTTGCTCAATTAAGTCAATTGAATTATTTAACCCCCAAATCATTAATTACCTCACTGTTGTTATTAGGGGTTAGAGGTTATTTATTAAATACGAGTTCCTTTAATTAGTTTGAGAACGTGCAGGAGAAGAGCACCAGGGACAGCGTGCGATATGGACCAGAGACTTTTTGTTTTCAGCAACATAAACCACCGTGATGTTTATTCATACCTCCAGCAGCGGGACCGTTGTGTGTGGGTCGCCATCTCGGTATTTCAAAATACGAGATGCCTCAAAAATCGGCGGAGCAGGGGAAGCACTCCACGCTCAACCCTCATTAATAGTCGACAGCAGTGGCCCCATCTAATTATGAAGCTCATCAATCAACCGTAACAAGCGCTGTCATCGATATTTAGTCGAGAATAAAAGCCGGCATGCTCTGCTTTATATGCTAAGCGAGACGCCGAGTTTGCAAGTTCCCAATCTTGACACTAATGGCTCCCCGTAATTTGATGAATGATGTATTAAACCGAGGTGCGAACTTTGGGAGAACTGGAGGAACAAGCTGGGACATGCAAACAAAAGTCACTCCCCGTAATTTACTTACTGAACTTTTGACCTGGAGAGGGAAGGAAGGAGGGGCGGAGGCGGTGCACCGTCACCTCGCCACCTCCGAAAGAACCGAGCAGGGACTCCGGTGATTTTCTTTGGCATGCTGTCATTGTCATGGAAAGGGAGGCTGCGTCTCTTGCCAATTAACGCCTCTTAATTATAATGAGTTGACTGATCAGCCATGCATATTAGCAGGAAGAGAGGCACGGCTGGATAACAGTTGATGATATCAGCTATTGCTCTTTGAACCACAACACTACACTTATACCGTTGTATTTATAATGAGCATGGTGACCAAATACCCTGAGACAATTTTCTCCACAGATTGTAATAAACCTGATAATAAAGACTTCAGCAGAAAGATTGATGAATCATTGCAAACGATGGGGATAATCCTCTCAATAAAACACGGAACATTGTTCGATCGCATCTGCTCTTTAACATTGTTTACAGCATTATGTTCAGCTGTTATTTACAGACATTTGTTTTTGGTGCTGTGTGTTTTTTGCTCTCTTGGGTGGTGAGAAATGCACCACTAACACACGCTCATTGGAATTCTTCCTTACAGCGCTGTAATTTTTCCCCGTAATGAAGCCATTATTTTCGCCTGTATCAAATTTGGTAGTGTGAGGTTAATGGCTTCATTAGGCAACATACCGCCTTCCCCTGCCTGCGTAACGCACTTTGCCCGCCCGGTCCTGGCTATATTTCATCGTTTGCCATCTATGAAAGTATTAAATTACGGGGAAACGGATTAGCCTAGGCTAACAACATGGAATGCTTTTATTGCAGAATGCGGTACAATTTATAACAACTGGGTCTGGGCTGATGAATTAGCACCCTGAGGGGCAGGGTGCCAGATATCTGTCTGAATGCCTAAGAGGAAGAGACAAATAGAGATATACAGAAAATCATGATAGGGAAGAGAGAACAGAACAAGACTCATTGTCCTCCAGCAGTCTTTTTAGTAAAGAGCTCTTCTGAACTTCTCCTTTGAAAACACTTCTCTGGTGGAAAAAGAAAAGTAGAACTAAGCTTCATTTTCTGATAAACTAGCACTGATAAACTCTCCTTAATATTGGAGACAGTGTTTAATTTGAAGAATATGATTATATTTTCAAAAAGGGACTATTTTTTCACTTTCTACTACAATTAACAATGAATATATAAGGAACCCATTTATTCATTCAAACTAATAATTTCTGAAATAATAATTTCTTTGGCCAATTAAACTTTTATTTGCAGTATTAGCACTTAACAAAACATATTCTCTCCAGACAGTGGACTATTAACAGCTTCTGGCCTGGACACAGTTTGCACCTCACCGTCACATTCCTGTGTATTCTTCGGACGAACTCAAAAATAATGGGCATACCTCGAAAGTTATCGCTGACTCAGCCATTTTTATGCAGCACTGCACGTGGAGATGTGGATGCGCAAGTCACGCAGATTACGTACATATAAACCTGCGGCCGAAACCTCTCTTGTCTGTCAGTGTGATTATGACTTATTTTATAAAAGTAACGAAATAACGCGTGTCGGGGCAATGTTAGTAACTGTAGTGTGATTACTGAATTATAAAAGTATATATAACACGTTACACTACTCCGTTACCGACAAAAGTAATATTATTACAGTTACTTTGTAACGCGTTACACCCAACTCTGGTCATATGTCATAATTTTTTCATTTACTCATGTGTGCCTGTGAAACCATGGTTGTGTCTGCTCAGCTTAGCTGCTGTTGTATAACGTTACCGTATTTTACAGCCATGCATGTGGCCATCGGTGGGAGGCCATCCATCGACCCTCCCACCCTGATGGACAACAGCTGAGGCTGTACAGAGCGAGGACACAGTGGTGGAGGAGGAGGCCACGGAGTCTGGCTCGGACAGCCAGGAGGATGTTGAGCCAATGAGCCATCCACCTCTGCCGGTCCACCTCCCCGCAAAAAAAAAGAAAATCCAAATTCTGCAGTTCCTGGAGGCGGAGGCGGAGGCGGAGGCGGAGGCGGCCAAAGAAGAGGAACACTTTAACCGTCAGCAGGCCGCACAAGAAAAAACATCAAGAACATTCCTGGATTTATTTGAGAAATTAGTTAGAAAAGATTAGTTTTAGTTTTTTTCTTTTGGTTTGGATTTATTCAATACTTTTGTGTTATGTTTTTGAATATATTTAATTTGGAAATAAAAATGTAAGTTTGACATCCAATCAAGCAAGTAGCCTTCTTTACAGTTCGAAATACAGATGTTTACTGAAAAGATACAAGGAGATCTTTATTTTATAGAAAGCTGAATATACATGTTATGATTTTGACATGGCAAAAGAGCCAACGTTTTTAAACTCATTGTGCAACCCAAGGTATAACTGCAGTCTATAGTCATACTGAAACTCATGAGCACTTTTTAATTTCAAATTTTTAAATCCCCACCTCAAATAATTCAGCGCATAAACCAACCTTGTGTAAAGTATCAGTTCAGTTCAGTCAGAGCACAACAATAGTTTTTCCCCGAACATGACTCTCAACACTAAACATAAAACTTTCAGATGAAATGATGTAATAGCCTGTTTTACATCCCAGACAATTTGTAATAAAGACATGGGTCTGTTAAGTTCTTGCATTTTTCATATGTCAACAATATGAAACAAAATGAAATCAAACAGGTAACATAAAAAAACTGGCCATAAATAAAAATCATTTTAACAATAACTTTGGTCGTGCAATTCGACCAGGTTGTGTTCAGGAGCCGAGATTTGATCTGCGAGTCTGTCTCTCCGGCCCTGTCCACCTCGCTCCCCCCCTCACAGGACGAGGTGGAGACCTCTCTACCCCCTCCTGCTCCTCCACCTCGTCTGACAGCTCAATGATGTCTCCTGCAGTATGGCACATGTTGGGAAGGACACAACATGCAGGGACCACAGCAGGGACAAAGATGCGGTTCACTTCCAATGCATTAGAGAGGAGGCACCTCCATCGCACCTTCAGCTTTGGCATGGCAGCAGTTGAAGCGGCTGCCATACCCTCCCCTGTAATGGCTCCTGGTACGGTGTGACGATGGATATTGGGTGTAAAATGCAGGGATAGCCGCCATCCACCACAATGAAATACCCCGGAGAAGGGTACAGAGCCTCTTTGGCTTGCACCATTTTTAAGTTCACAGGTGTCGTGGACTGAGCCTGGAAAACCCAAAAAGCTTTGTAAAAATCGGTCCTTCCCATCCCTCGAAATAAAGCTTTAGAAAGTTTGTGGGATAAGCCTAAGCAAGGGAAATCAAGATGACCACAACAGACCAGAAAACTACATGTTGCAGGACATACAAGAACCTGAGAAACAGGAAGCCAGGACTTAAATACTAGCTGAACTAACGAGGGGATGAAGTGCAGGAGGTCAGGTGGCTGTAGGGCTGAAGGGGAACAGGTGCGACTGATAAGGCCAGGACAGAGAAGGCATCTCAATTCTCAAATTTCCCCTCCTCGACTCCTCCGGTAGTGACCCGGAAATGGATTTCAGCGCGCCATGTTGAAGGACATCTAATTTCTCTAAATGCACATCGAGGACCAAGCATCGAGGAGGCTCTCTGGAGGAGCTATGATCGAGGACACACTGATGGTTCCTCCACGGCTCCTCCACGGATGTATTTCCGGCAACAGTGATGTTTCAAAGAGTCAGACTTATCTCAGCCAATGACAGCTCTGCATGCATCCCCTGGATATTATTTTATTAACTGCTTCATCGCGACGCGATGTTTCCAGTGAGAACAGCTGTGAGGTCCGTGCAGAAAGCAGAGCAGTGTGTAAAATATCACTCAGTGTAACAGGCCTATATTACTCTTTTTATTTGTATGCTGTAGTTTAGTAGATATCTACAAACAAAGACTCGATATTTTTCTTAAACCATTTAGTGCTTCACATAATAAAATACACAACGGCAGTATCCTGATATCTATTATATGCTTTAGGAGCTGTAGGTGTGTGTGGTACAGTGTGTAATGGCGCTTTCACACTGCAGGCTTGGTTTGGTTTGGTTTGGTTTGGTTTGGTTTGGCTTGGTTTGGTTAGGCCTTATTAGGCCTGGCTCACATGCTGCGCTCACATTACAGTTTAGGAGCTGGGGCAGTTACTATAGTAACGCAGTGTAGGCGGAGCAGTGACGTCATCTTCAACGAGCACCCCTAGAAAAACAACATCAGCTGTTAGCTGTTAGCTGTTAGCACTCAAGCTCACAGCTCCTCATTTCTGTTAAGAAACTAGACAAAAGTTATAAACAAGTACAAACCACAGACTGTCTGTGTCATGGTGAATACAGTCGCTGGCTTATTTATGTCTGTATAGGCCGTTGTTGTGAGTGTGGACGGTCGGAGCATTGCGTTAGCTTAGCCGACCTCCCGATTTCCCCGGAGAAAAACCCACAGTTTAAAGGGGAAAATGGGAGAACACCTCAGGGAGAGCAACAGAGGAGGGATCCCTCTCCCAGGACGGACAGACGTGCAATAGATGCCGTGTGTAAATCGAAGAGATAATATATTTTACAGCGTAGGTAGACCGAATGTTTGGAAATGCATGTGTCTGTAATAAGAAGATGCATCACGCATTTTAAAAGGTTCTTCGCCTCCCGTCTGTCTGCAGACTTGTCAAAGCATTAATTCATGATTTGTACTAACCGGTATCAGTATGTTGTTACTTCGGCATCATTTTGAAACGTGTATTACAATTAAATCACGGTCAAATATGTTTAGCATATTCCGCCCGGTTGTTGGCCCCGCTTGTTGGCCTCGATAGAACCACAAATTTGTCGGGCCAGAAAAAAGACGAAAAGTCCCCCCGGGGCGGAACTAGGCCTAGTGTGAGCGCAACCCAAAACAGGCCCCGCACGGTTCGGCACGCTTAAAGCGAGCTCCGCGCTGCAGTGTGAATGCGCCATAAGTGTGTGTGTGGTACAGTGTGTAGGTGTGTGTGGTACAGTGTGTAAGTGTGTGTGTGGTACAGTGCGTAGGTGCGTGTTGTACAGTGCGTAGATGCGGCGGACAGACAGGTGTCAGTTGGTTTGGTCTCCTGTGCTTATTTTTAATACTTAAATACAACTTTTGTAATTTCAATTCCCCATTTCAGCGGGGGGGATATTTCCAGTCTCTGATAGTGTTACGTTATTATGAGAGTGCTCTCATACTTGTTTGATTCTGAAATTGTATTTATATACATATGTGTGTGTGTGTGTGTGTATATGTCCACATCTGTAGCCTGTTATTGTCTCATTAAACCCCCTAGTGAATTAATTCAAATTAAATATATAAGTCGTCATGAACACAGTTCTGTCCATCAGACAGAGGGCTGCTGTGCCTCCTGTCATCATTAATGGACGTCTCTTTAAAATGACCGCTCAGAGGAGAGGATTTCTCATTTCTCTAAACGCCTGCTGCTTCCAGTCCTCTCTCCTCAGTTCCCCTCCTCGACTCCTCTGTTCGCATCTCCTGTGGGCCAGACTAAGACACGAGGAGGGGAAATTAGAGAATTGAGAAGCCTTCAGAGAATCACACATTCAAGACAGGAAGTGAAAACAGACATGACCCAGATCGAGAAAACTAGGATCATGACAAAATATATTTGAATCTGTCTGCAGTTGGGTGCAGAGCGAGTCACATACAGTGGGTATCAAAAGTAAAATCATTTATTATGCAGAGTGGTCCCTTTCATATTGTCATATGTTAAATATTGTGTCTTTAATCAGCAAACCTTGATGTGTGAGCCTCAGCTCTTATTTGTTACAGGTTGGTCAGTGGAGCTAATTGTAACAAGTTTTTAAACATTTGGGAACCGTAATCTAGTGTGTAAGAAATTGTATATACTGTATATATATTTTTCTCCTGAAATGGTTTAAGTAGCAGAACATTTCAAGTACATTTTATTTATAGTGCCCCATTAACAAATCACACATTTTCCTCCAGAGACCTCACAATCTGCACAGCATAACAATGTCTGTCCTTTTGAGACCCTCACTTTAGATATTTAAAAAACGGGAAACAATTTAACAGGAGAAAAAGCATATACTGATGAAAATCGAAAAGAGTGTTAATTTTTCTTTTTTTTGTTGCCTTTATTTATACAGGTGTAAAATCTCATTGAGACACAAGGTCTTATTTTCAAGAGAGACCTGTTCAGTGGTAACACTACCACACAAAGTTACAGACAGACAGGACACTAAACACAGAGGCAACACTAAAATACAACATCGTAAAAAAAGTAGTCATTGAAATCCATATACAGTAGTCAGATATAGCAGGGGCAAACACCCACAGATGATTTCTCCAGCTTTTTTAAAATTAGTATCAAAGTGGTCAGCTTAAGTTCCTGCTGAAGTGTGTTCCAGGTCGAGGGGGCAGAGTATGATATGGCTTTTTTCCCAAGCACCGTGCGTACTGAGGGGACGGACAGAGTGATGTAATTTTGAGATCGTAGTCTATAGCTGTACTGTTTGTGTGATATGTAGAGGGGCAGCAGTCCAAGCATAGCGGTATACAGTATACTTCGATGTCTATATATAAGCTTCTGCAGTGACGTGCAGTGAGGTTCATGGCTGATATATTGACCTAAATCAAAATATAATATTATTTTCAAAAGCTTTTTTTGTCTGATGCTTCGATTCATTTTAAACAGACAGTTCAACAAAAGGATACCCAAAAAATGTAATTTTATCATTTACTTATTGAATTGTTCTCTCTTAGTAAGATCCCATTTTCAAAGAAATTGCGGTCTTACCTTGACTTGAAGATTAAGTCCATTTGCCTATCCCTCTGGACAAAGATCTCTATTACTTTTTTGTAAAAGTCCCCCTTATCTTCTTGTAGTTTCAAAAGTCTATCATAAATCTAATCGATAGAATTCAAAAATTATAAAAGTAGGGTAGACATGTGGATATTATCCGGCTGAACAAAACGTGCATTTATCTAACAGGTACGTTTCCCACAGATCTTATTTGGAGCTATTTTCTAAAATCCTATGGAGAAATCTCATTGCTTTTTTGTCGAGGGAAGCCATGCGCAGCTTACTTCCGGGTTTTAGGACGCGTCACTGCAGCTCTCTCGTCTCCTCTTCACACACCACACTTTTCGCGGCACACGTACTTACAGCCAATCAGCTCTGAATTATGTGAGATGACGTATGGTGGGGATGGCAGCTCAGTGCCCCTATGGTCATTATTTTTTTGCCACACACATTAAATGGGAAAATACTCTGAGCACGCCCAGTGTAGTTTTTACAGTCACCATTCAGTTAGACAGTGAGAGGGAGGGGCATGATCGGGTTTTGTCCCACATGGCTCTAAACAGCTAATTAGAAGAACACAGACTAAAACAGCAATCTACAGACGTATGTCCCACCTGCCCCTAATGACCAGTCGCCACTGGCGGTATAGATGAGTTTGTACCAGTGCAGTGATCTGCGCATTGATAATGATGTCCAGTTGACTAAAGAGTACAGCGTGCAATGTTGTGTGAGGGGTTTACAGTTGGTTATGAACCTCAGAGCCCCATGGTAGACAGCGTCCAGCAGATGAAGCGAGCAGGGTCGGCTCTAGAACAAATCGAATGTGGGGGCAATCATTTACCAAGGGGGGGGGCACACACTGCCGTCAACAACCAACACACAAACACCAACGCAACTTCAATTTCAAAAAACATACTGTAAAGTCTATTGTCTTTCACACACATTGCAGGGGTGTCGTGCTATTGTATAGCGCACCTATGACTTATGGTTGTGGCACGACCACCAAAACAGAAACATATGGACATAGGCCACCATATAAAAGTGTGCAAATGTATTTAGTATCCTATCCATGTGAACATGTTTTAGGTGGGGGTGGACCTAACCTCCTCTAGGAGGGTCTGGGGGTATGCTCCCCCGGGAAGATTATTTTTAAATATTGAAGTTAAATGCATCAATCTGGTGCATTTTGAAAGCAAAATTAAGAGATCTATGGATACCTCTCTCAGCATCCATATGAAACAGAACTATACACACATTTGTTTCTTTATGGATATTTTACTAATCACTCCCCTTTTAAACTGTATTCTTGTTTTACTGTCCTATAGTATTTCATACCCGTTTTTCATGTATTCTCTTATTCTTTAATAACTATAATGATCATATAAAGGTATTCCTCACAAATTCTTGTTTACATAAATGGTGACCAAACCGTTTGAGACCCACTTAGATAACCTACACTAAAGTTAACTATCTAAACACTGAGAGAGTCCTTAACTCACTGAGCTGACGTTATAAGATCCTCTCAGTCTGACGGGAGAGGACTCTCCTCCACCTTGGTGTAGAAACAGCTCTTTATATCCGTTAGCATAGCTAGCTAACCAGATGCTAACAACAACATTCCACGTTACCGCTCGCACACTCACAAAATGCGCTCGTGCCACACACACACAGAGCCGAGCTTGAATGAAACACAGAGATGGCTTTACTGTATAATCAGTGTAACAGATGAACAGATCGCCACTGGGCTTTCATCTAAACACACAGCCACGTAATGATAACAAAACAAAGGTCGGGGGTCATTGGTCAAGCAACACACCAATCAGAGAGCAGCAGTGAGCACACCTCAGGCTGTGTTTTATATTTGTGTTCTTTATTTCTGATGTATTTCACACCAAAAAACTGTAGTGGAAACGTTTTGACTTATATGATTAAAAAAAAAAAAAGCGGCAAAGTGGCAAGGCTTGCCCACCCTGGTTGGGGGGCACAGTGACTCATTTGGGGGGGCATGGCCCGCGAATGACCCCCCATGACGCCGACCCTGGAAGGGAGTGAGCTGAGGCGTTCATGTACACAACATCCCCGTAGTCCAAGAGCAGCACAAATATGTGGCAGCTACAAGCCGTTTCCTCGCACTTGTGGAGAAGCAGGCCTTATTTCTAAAAAAGAGTTCGAGTGAGCCCATCTAAAACCACTGTCAAGTCCCATAAGGGCACCAGTGACCTGGAAACAGGGAGGAGCCTGCGAGCTCCCTTCATAAAACGGCAGACCAAAGGATGTTGGCTGGCCGATTTACCCTCAAAACCCACATGGCATGCAGCAATAGCAGCCAGGTAGACTTTAATCGTAGAAAAAGCTCTGTGTTTATCAATTAGGTCCTGTAGAAATGATAACATCACCCCGACAGGACATTGAAAAGAGGTGTGCCCTTCTTGAAGGCACCATTCCTCAAACACCCTCCACTTTCAGTCATAGAGAGACCTAGTGGAGGAAGCTCTTGCACTCTGAATAGTGTTTATCACCTTCTGCGGGAGACCCACCGTATTCAGATTGTACCACTCATGGGCCAGGCCCATAGGGCCATGCGCTCCGGGTGTGGGTGGAAGATCCCCCCCCCCCCGCCTGAGACAGTATGTCTCTGCGTAAGGGGAGCTGCCACGGCTGTCCGCACAGCAGCTGATAAATCTCCGCCAGCCAGTACATTGCAGGCCAGTGCGGAGCTATCAGGATCAGTGTGTGGCGCTGTTCTCTCACTCTGGCCAGAGTTGGGGGTATCAGAGCCAGGGGTGGGAACGCGTACAGTAGGACCGGAGGCCAAACGTGCGCGAGCGCGTCCACGCCTAACGGTGCGGTTTGATCGCGCATTGAAAAGAACAGCTGACAATGAGCATTTTCTTTTGATGCGAACAGATCTACCGCGGCTCGGCCGTAACGCACCCACAGCTGGCTCACAACCATTGGATGTAGAGTCCAGTCTGCATATAGTGGTACACCTCTGGACAGCAGGTCTGCCCCGAGGTTCATCACACCTGGTACGTGCGTCGCTCTCAGAGAGAGGAGACGGCCGCAGCTCCACAAGATCAGTTTGCGTGCCAGCATGTGGCCCCTTGTCGGTTTATATACGATATTGTGGTCATATTGTCTGTCCTCACGAGGACATGGTGTCCTCTGAGAAAAGGCAGAAAGCGTTTTAGGGTGAGGAACACCGCTAAAAGCTCCAGGTAATTTATGTGCGCCCGCTGGAGGTCTCTGCTCCAGAGACCCCTCACCGGAGGACCTTCATAAATACCTCCCCAGCCCGTCAGACATGCGTCCGTGGTGACCACCTTCCGTGAAAGGACAGCACCCACACAGTAGGCACGCCCCGTACTAGAAAAGTCGGGTGCAGCCAGTGGCGCAGTGCCGTTACGCATTTCACAGTAACCATCACTCTCCGCGCGCCATGACGCGCAGGGTTTAGTTTTAGGGCGGCTACCCAGCGCTGAAACTCCCTCATGTGTAAGCGACACAGGACCAGGATGGCTGACGCCATGAGCCCCAGTAACCGCAGACATGATCTGAAGAGAACATGTTTGCGCAGCTGGAAATGAGCGAGACAAGCTCTGAAAGCTTTCACTCTTTCTGCTGACAGGCGGGCTGTAAAGGGCACCGAGTTCAGGTGTAGACCCAGGAAGAGTACAGTCTGTGCTGGGCACAGCATGTTCTTCTCTGTGTTTATTATGAAACCCAGGTTGAGCAGGTGCTTTACGAGGGCATTTGTCTGCGTAATAGCTTCCTGTTCCGACTGTGCAAGAAGCAGCCAGTCGTCTAGGTCAGTGATTCTCAAACTTTTTTCAGTAATGTACCCCCTTTGAAACATTTTCTCAGCCGAGTACCCCCTGACCGACCCCGGACATTTTTGATAGAAAAAGCCTATATACATAATTTCAATATAGTGATGTTCGATCAGTGTGTGATTTATGAACTCCTTCATGCATGAATTACAACAAACTAAGGATTTTTTCATCTTTGTGCATGAAAAAAAGAGCATATACATAACGATTTTTCAAGGAGTTTTTCAATTGAAGTAATATATATGTTTAACAAACCAATGAACAAAATGATATATTATGAAAAACTATAAAATACAATACACACATTTGACATGTTTATATGAGGACCCCCTTGGTGGTTCTCGAAATATTTTATATACAATTGTGTTTTCTATTTCACTTATTGTACTAAGATTCTTTTTGTAATCATGCATGGTATTTATTTCAATTAACCTTTTTTTTTTAGCTCACGTACCCCCTGCAGTACCCCAACGTACCCCTAGGGGTCCGCGTACCCCCATTTGAGAATCACTGGTCTAGGTAGGTTGCCAGGCGAATACCCTGTTGTCTTAACGGGGCTATCGCGGCTTCCGTACATCGTACAAACACTCTTGGACTGAGAGACAGACCGAAGGGAAGTACTCTGTATTCGTAACAGACCCCCTGAAATGCGAATCTCAGATATTTCCTGTGTGGGTAATATACTGGGATGTGGAAATACGCATCTTTCAGGTCGACTGATGTAAACCAGTCGTTCTGTCGCACGAGACGCAGCAGAGATGTGTGAGTGAGCATTCTGAATGTGTATCTTTTTAGATATTTTTTCAGAGCCCTCGAATCTAGTATTGGCCGATTTCCGTTCCCTCCCCATTTGGGAACGAGGAAATACTTGGAATGGACACTGCGCATGCGCGTGACGGTGGTGCCTTCACAACCCCAGCCGGCACTGCGCATGCGCGTGGCAGTGGTGGCTTCACAACCCCAGCCGGCACTGCGCATACGCGTGGCGGTGGTGCCTTCACAGACCCGTCTATTATCCGCCTTTTGGGAGAGGCCGAAGCTACTCTCAAAAGAGGGACGGTTGACAGACTGTTTATTGTTTTTATTGTTTTTCTTTTCATTTTTTTGAGCTGCGCCCTTGGCTTGAAGCCTGGATGCGACAGCTGAAAATGTTTTATTTGAGAAACAATAGTGTGACATGTGTTTTTGCGAACTTGAGGATGGCGTTGAGGCATCACTCGAGGCAGCGGGAACACATCTGGAGCTGGGGAACCTTCCAGCTCTGTCACCGAGGGGAGAAGAGGAGGCTGTCAGGCCGACCGCTTCTTCTTCCTCGACTGGTGGCCGAAAACCTGGGTTGGCTGCGCCTGGGCGGCTGCTGCCGCAACCGGAGATTTTCTCGGCCAGCTCGACCTCGTCTCCTGCCTGGGCTGGGGACTCGGGGCAGGCTGTGACCTCTGCTGCCTCGGCACTTTGAACCGAGCAGGATTCGAGATAGCCTGTGCGAAGGACTGCCGCTGGACCGTTGCAGGTAGCGGCTGGACCCTTCGAGGGAGGCAGAGGTAGAGGGCCTCGTCCTCCTTCTTTTTCGATTCGCACCTTTGCTGCATAGAGGCGAGAGCGGAGCCGAAAATCCCCTCGGGAACGATGGGCATATCGAGCACATCTTCTTTTTCCCGGTCGGGGAGGTTGGTGAGGTTGAGCCATCTGGCTCTTTCCTGCACCACCATAATGCCCATTGCCTTGCCCGTGGCCTGGACGGCGCAGCGTTGAACACGTAGACAGATGTCTGTGATCGCCGCTATCTCGTCCCACACGGCCGGCCCAGGTTTGCTCGAAAGGTCCTCGCAGAGCTCCGCTTGGTATGCAGTGAGCAGTGAGGACACGTTCAATGCCCTGGCGGACAACGCTGCGGCTTTGTAGGCCCGCTCATTCATGGTCGACTGAAAACGGTCTGCCTTACCCGGTAGCGTGGGGTTCCTGCTTGCTGTCGAAGCCAGCCTCGTTTGGAGGTGGGCTGCCACCAGCGGTTCCATGGGCGGTATGCGGAGCAGGCCAAGCCTCTCCATACCGTCACAGTCCAGGGAGGAGGCACCCTGGATTGGGGCCTTGCTGCTAAAGGGACGGTCTCTCCACGAGACCGACACCTCGTCCAGCATCTCCGGAAAGACTGGAAGGAGTTGTCTCCTTGTCCTCGCTGCTTGGGGCAAATTCTTCCCCTCGTAGCGGGACCTGGAGGTCTCCTTGGCCATTTCAGGCCATGGGATGTCCAGCCTGGACGCGGTGCGTTGACACACGGCCTGCAGGTCCATGCTCAGACAGGGCGAAGCTGGTGTGCTATCGCCCGGGAGAGCAGCCATCGCTCCCGGCTTTGCAGCTTGAGCTGATGACATGAAGACATTGTCCTCTTGCTCATCCGAGTCAGACAGGAGGAACTCAGAGGCATCCTCTTCTACTCCATGTAGTCCAACTCCAGGACATCCTCCGCGGGCGAGACCATGGTGAGGTCCAGCCGGGAGCCCCAGCTTGGTATAGCGCGGGGCTCCACTCTCGCGTCTCTTGCTGTCACCGTGTCCCAGCCTGACGCGGCGCGGGACTCCGGTTCTGCAGCTGCCGTTGTCGTTGAGCTCCAGACCGACGAAGCAGCGGACATGAGGGGATCCTGTCCCGACAAGCTATCTTGGCGTGCTAGCCATCGACGGAGGCTCTTAATGGTGAAGCGGGCACAATGTCCGCATGAGCCGGGGTTGTCGATAGCCTCCTGGGCATGTTCCAGCCCGAGGCAGGACGAGCAGACCTGGTGTGAGTCTGTGCCTGATATTTTCAACCCGCAGCCGCAGAGCCGAGCCTCCGAATCCCTGACTCCTCTGGTGTGAGGGAGAGCCGTGTCCATCTTGTTCGCCATGGTGGTGGCGTGGGGAGGACCCGCTTGTAACAGGTATCCTTTCCAACCTGTCGTTAATCCGGAGAAAAATCGACGGTGTGGATTTATTCTCGAAGAATATTAACTGGTGTGTAATATTCTTTTAATCTTCTTCTCCTCTGGAGAAAACGTCCTCGCTATCGTGGTGTCGGTAGTGAGGGAAGGTAAGCTAGCAACAGGTGTGTTACTAGCTTAGCAATCAAAACCTTACCTTTTTTGTTTCCGAAGAAAAGAAAAAATGGCGAGGTCGATTGGAATACTAACTGGTGTGATAGTATTAGCAGTCTTCTTGCAGAAGCAGAAAAGTAGCCGGCGAGCGCCCGTCGACCGAAAGTTAGCTTTGGGTTCAGTCTGTGGACTGTTAAGCTAGCCCGGCTACCTATATCGAGATGTGCTCTGAAGCGAGAAGAGGTGTTTGAATGACGCATGCGACGTAGCGCAAGCTACTTATAGGGGGTGGATTCCCTGACGCTGACGTCAAGATCACCTGCCAATCAGGATTGGCGTAATGAGATTGATGCTTCTGTTTGCTACGCGATGAGGCACATCCCATAGTGAGACATCGAACGGAGTGTTATGAATGAGAACAATAAGTGCATTTAACCATGAAATTACAAACTCAGAAGTAGGAATCATAGTATCAAGTACATTAGCTTTCAATAAGCAAGTGCTACTGCATTAACTTTAAATAAGTACTCAAGTTACTTTTTTCTATTAAAATGTTTTCCAAGGTGATGTTTCACATTGTTTTAAAAACCATTACGATGCTCTCTTTATTTAATACGGACATGAACCTGAGATATGTCACTGTGTAAATACCGGTAGCTGTTGACAGAAAATAAAGGGTTTAGCAGGCGCCGCCTCACAGCTAACTCGCTGTGCAGAAGTGATGTTTAATTCATGCTTCTCTGTGTTTGACTGATTCCATTCCAGGTGAGTCCGTGACAATCACCGTTCCTATAATAGAGTTGGAGGGGGGTTCTGTGGCAATAAAAATGATAATCAAATGACAGGGAGAAGCCACATTGAGCGAATAACTGTAAAGCTGGTGGGGTGAGACGAGTGCAAAACGCTGCCTCAAGAGCTGAGCTTTCTTCAAGTTGTGATCTTATCTTAAATGAAAGAGTGCTATAAACTCAGGGAATCAGACAAAATACTATCTTGTTAAATCTTTCTTGAATCACGGCCCTGCACTGCAGTAATCGAAGGAGCTCCAGGCAATGCTTGCAGTGTTTCTTATCATTCGTTATTCACATCTATTAAGTCATGTAATAGTGTCACTACTAAATAGTACAAAGAATAGTAGGTCAGGAGGATATATGTCACATTGCTATTTTCATAAAGCGCTCATCAGTTGGGTCCTAAGAGGTTATTGTTTTGTATCAAAGGTTTTCTGAAATGTAATGTGTTAATGTACAAATGAGACATTGTCATATCAATAAGCGCTGATTGCATTCACATCCAGAACAGAAATCTGAACACTAGATGAAATCAGGTTCAAAATGCTTGTTTCATTATGCTGACACGTTTACAGGCAAGAGTTTTAGAGAGCAAATTGGTTTCTCTTTGTATTACTCCAAATATCAGAAAATACCGCGGTCACAAAAAGAAATTGCCATATTCAAATTATAAAAAGAATGTTGAGGCTATGAATGATATTTGAACAAACGATTATATATATTATATTTTGTTGTATGTAACTTCTAATGAAGTAGAGATTTGTGGCGCAGAGCATGATAAAAAAACATTTTACTCCATTTAAAGATAATTGTTGTAATATTTTATATTTTGCAATACACTTCAGGTGAAAATTGTCAAAAATATTCAACTAAAAGGTATCACGATGGAACTTCCCCCATGTTGATTAAATGCATAAATCTAATATTTTTGTTAAAAGGTTTTCTTAAATGATAATGATGCATTATACAATGATATCACAAATAGACAAAGTTAGTAAAATAACACATTCATGTGTATTTTTGGATGCCAAACTCTCAGAATTGACCATTCAAAAAACAATGTCTTGCCTGTGGTGTTCTGCTGCTTTAAAACGCTGATTTTAATTCCATTTACCAACGCTACATTGTTCATGGTAATTTGAAACAGGCATGTTTGTCATTAACTACCCAAGGAGTCCCAGGCTCTTTTTAAATGGTTTGTAAAAATGTGATTGGTTACAGAAAACATTTTTTAAATTGATGTTGGAAAGGCCAAACACAGCCTTTGTCTTTTACACCATATTTAATTCACAGACAATAACATATTCTGACAGAATCCAACTTTTTTTCAGCTTTTCATGTTGAGGGCTTTAAAGGTCCCATGTCATGGCCATTTCTACTGATCATAATTCCATTATTGAAGTATACTAAAATATATTTATATTGTGCAATTTTCCAAAATCACATTGGTTTCTCGTACAGCATCTCTGTATAGTATGTATATTCACTCTCTGTCCTAAACGGCTTGTTGGAGCTCCTGCCCCCCCCTCCCTGTGAGCCCAGTGGCCGTCTGCGAGACAGCGAGACACAGGGAAAACCCAGCCCGAAACCAGCCCCGAACACACACACACACCCGCAGCCTGGCTGGGAGTTTGTGTGTGTGCTCACACACTGACTCACAGCCTAGCCGCGTCCCGCCGTCTCAGGGAGGAGAAATCCGCGGAGCTGCAGCTGAGAAAAGATTGAGTGTGTGTGTGTGACGGCTCCGCTGACGTAACGTAACGGCTCCACGGATTGGTCCATTTGGTATTTTTGGTGTTAGAGTTTTACTCGCTACAGGGTGTACTTTGAGCGTTTGTGACTTTGCAGACCGTTTACATGCATAAAAACCTTCATAACACACAAGGGCACGGGTAATAACCGGAAAAGCATGACATGGGATCTTTAAAGAAAATTACCACCTCTGCTTGAGGGAAAAAAGTTATAAAGCTGGATCATTTCTCCTCCTTCACCACTAATGTGAAATACGTGCTCTGCCTCATGTAAATGTAAATATCCAGAGAGAGGCATTTTTCCTAGCCTGGAACCAAAACAGTGACAGATGTGGAACTAATAATGAAATTTCCCCCAAGTGGGCAAGCGTCATGATTACACAGAGGTGCAGATGCCACTCCTGCCTACATTAACCGGCTTTAGTCACACACAATCTCCATTTTACCTTTTGGGTGATGTTTCACCTACAATTAGATTAATCTTCTGTGTATTTGACGGATAATTTCATTAAATGTGATTAGAGATTTGAGACATCAAAGCGCAGCTGCAGTCTAAATTAGTGTACAATTCAAAGGTGTTGGGGAAGCCATTTAAGACAAAAACAGGACTTTTCTGTGTGTTTATTTGTCTTTACTGTAGAGTTTGAACATGTCATGCTCTAATTCCGTTCTTCCCAGGGTGGCCTCACAAAAAATGTGTAGTGAAAGTTGAATGAATCTTATTGAACAAGGAACAGACAACAGACAAGAGAGCTCTGATACTAAGAAGTCTATCAAGATGCAGGTGAACCAAATGCATTGAGACAGAAAACATCACAGGAAATACAAGATGGGCAGACTTTATGTGTTGAAGGAAAAAACAAGTCAAGTGATGCTCATCAAAAAGCCAGAATATGGCAAAGCCTTTAGTTTCTAGTCCACTGTCTATGCACAATCATGACTTGTTGCGTCACACAATTCCCATTTTCCCCAAATCGAATAAAAAAGTGAAACTTGGCAAATTTGTAGCCAGGCCCCCCAATATTGTTGTTGTTATCTGTTAATACAATGAGGAAACAGGTGAGGCATCAAATAATTGGACAACCTAAATTCATTTGCAGTGATGCAAAAAAATATATATTCATCACGCAACAGTGGGAATTACTCAATTAACAATGATTTTGCCCAATTATCTGATAAAGCATCAGTCCGCCATAGATCTATTAATATTGGATACAGTTTTCCAAAATAATGGCCCATTTAGAAGGAAACTGTGCCTATTTTCAATCAGCTTTGAAAATCTGCATTAAAATGTGTTAAGCTTCATTCAACTATACATTTGCTAGCCACTAGGCTAATTTGTGCTATGTAAAATGCTATAGGCTCACAATGTTAGCAAGTTCCACAACACTGTAAACCGCTGTAAACTTGACTAGCAAACGAAACTGGTTAAGAACCTTGTGAGTTAAAGTTGTTGCTGTTGTAGAAAAATGCCAACCACAAATACTGTACACGTTTTGCTGCCTGGATTCGAGTTGTTATTGTGAATTGCAGAAATACATTTGTCTTTTCCTTAACCTTTGGCAATCTGTAAAAATAAAAGCTCCAACTTCTTGCTAACAGCTAATCACACAACAGCTCTTTCCCATTTCGTTTTTTCGTGTTTGTGACAATCAAGCTAATTGCTAATGCCACCACTCAGTGGGTGTTGCTCCAGTGACTAATACCCCGGCCACACGAGGACGATAACGGTCGTATCTGCTACCCCAGATAGCAAAATACATTAATTCAACATTGGGTTGAAAAATCAATGTTGATTCGATGTGTTATTATTAAATGTGATACCATTTCAACGTTTTAATTTTTTTTGTTGAATCAATGTGTTATTATTAAATGTGATACCATTTCAACGTTTGAATTTTTTTTGTTGAATCAATGTAATATATGCCGGTTTTTCAACATTGAAATTCCCTACAATGAATTTACATTGTTCCAACGTGAGACCAACTCTCCCCTCCCCCTCCCCTATACTTGTATTTAAGGCCCAATTCCAAACCACTCCCTCGACCCTACCCCTCCGTGACGGAGTGAACTCCGTCTTTAGCCACACTCGCAGCTCAACGAGGCTCCCTCCTGTCAGATGAAGGGAGTAAATACAGCAGCAAGCTTTGGGACGGCCTCCCCTCTCTCCGGCAGAAACAGGAAATGCCGTAACTGTATGTAACAACGGTTTCAAATCAGCATCTCTTAGACAAAAAGTTTAAATAAATAACTCAAATAAAACTCCAAACATCTTTCATTGTGTTTCAAAGCTCTTTTAGTTTTAAACCTGATGTTTATAAGCTTCTTAGTTTTTGCAACGGTCTGTACATGTACTCAACTTTATAATAAAATGCACACATTTACCTTTTTCTAGACTAAACACAGGTACGATCCTTAGTTTAAAACATGAGGTTATCATGAGGTTGTTAACATCGCAGTTTTGTAACATCCCGTCATGTCTGCTAAATTATTCATGTTAGGTTCATGTTATTGTTTCACGTTTAGTTCATAGCCCAGGTTAGATTTATGTCTAGTCAAGTCTTTTTGTTCACCTGTCTAGTCCTGTCATTGCACTTCCTGTTTTATTTTGTACTTACCTCTTCTCTCTCATTTCAGGCCCCCTTACTTCCTCCCTTTGTGTGTTTTCCCGCCTTCGTCAGCGTCTGCCCCGCCCCTGATTGTTTCCACCTGTTCCCACTTACCTCATGTATAAATAGTCCTGTCTCCCTTTGTCCTGTGCCAGTTCGTCTTGTGCCTTGTGCCATTAAGAGAGACAGCTTGTCACGCCAAGAGATGTTTGTACTTTGTGATCATAGTCAAGTTTATTTAGTTTATAGTTTGCTTTGCTACGTTTTGCCTCTCAGGAGTGATTTTTGTTTGAACTTTATACTTTTCCATAGTAAAGACCTTTTGAACAACAAACTTTCTTTTGAGTCGTGCGTTTGAGTCCAAGTGTCTGTCAAGGTTCTTAACAAGTTTATCAGTGGATGTTTGCTGGAACTACTTATTAACAGCTTGTTGCCTGACGGACACACACAGCGTGACTCCGGTCAGGTAGAGGCCGGTCTCAAGTCAGCATGCAGACTCGCTGTTTGAGGGCTTGATAGCCCACTCCCACTCCACACCGCTCCACACTTGTTGCTTTGGAACAGCCCTCAATATGGCGGAAACACGCAAGCGGAGGGGTAGGTTGTAGGGGTAGCGTGTAGGGGGTGGTTTGGGAATGGGCCTAAAACACTGTATAACAAGGATTTTTGAGTTAAGACCGTTAAGACCGTTGCAGTCACATTTTCCTCCATGGAAACAGACGACTGCGCGCATGCGCATTGCTTTCGTCTACGGGGTTTCCACAGGGTCTGAGCAGGGTCCCGTCACAATCGCTAGGATTGGTAGTCGCGTACTTCCAAGTCACTTCCTTCAGAAACGAAGCAAGTATGCTTCCAAGCCACGGCTTCGGAAAACAAAGAAGAATGGAACAGGCTAACAAGTGTGCCACTCTCTCTAACGGTTTCAACATAAACTGTACCGAAATTAAATACCTCACGATGTCTATCTAATTATGAACTTGCTTTACTTGCGGCCTCGGTGGAATTCCAAGTATGCTGGACATTGGAACAGTCCTGCTGCGCCACTTGATGACGTAGCATCCTTGAAATATTGGCTTGGAAGCCAGTATCCTCGAGATTGAGAAACGGCCGCTGAGCGAATTTGTCGGACATTTTGCGGACAGAAACATCGACAGTTTTTTTAACAACTTTCAAATATGACTTAGGTCATTAGTTTAAGAAGGTGACAATATCTAAATAAATGTGTGTCCCGTGCTAGTGGATCGCCGGAGCTGTTAGATTAACATCAACATGCTTATTGTAGTTGTAAGTGCACTGCCTTGCGGCCTGTAGCACCATCCTTGATGGAGCATATGTGTGGGCTGGACCTGTATTTTACAGGAAAGGAGTGAGGAGAGGGTGGAGTTGTCGATTCTTGTTCTGTTTTCTGTGACTATCTTCCTCACCCTCTCAGACTTTCAGTTGCGTGCGCTACTAAAGAGACGCGCTACCATGGAAACCAAACAATAGTGTAAGGAAAGGATGAAAACTAACAAATTAAAAGTTTCAAAAATGATATCTCTGCGAGTGCTGACTGAACTGAATGTCCTATATGTTTCTTTTATGTTTCAGGGGTGGATCACAATGCAGATTTGCAAGCTCCAATCAAGGGACTCTTCTAAAACATTGTCGCCTTTGTCACGGAAAAGGTGCGAACTGGCCCTGTATTCACACTGACTGTGTATGTCAGTCAATTGGCAAACTATACCATGCCCTACCACTCCACTACAGGCCCCTCCAACACACTACGCCCCACTTTCCAATCAGTCCCGAAAATTGTAATACCAGTTTTTTTTTCAATTCAAAACATCCAAACTATCCCCTTAAGATGGTGCAGACTTTGAACAAGACAGCTACCCAGGAAATTGCTGCACAGAAAAAACATGACATTGTGGTTACAATCAAATTACATAGTTTTGTTATTGTGTTTTTCAGATATCTGAAGAATTTCATCGGATCACCAGCAAAAACCTCCTGGGGACGTTTGGTGCAGCCTTTGACAAACATGTGCCTTGCCTGCTGAAACTGTACCGGGATAGGAAGGGAGCTTTTGGACAGAAGATGGAAGACCTCTTGGAAGAACTTGATGAACAAGTGAGTGAAGTGCCTCAATCTAAGAGCATGCAAAAGTTGAGGGGGAAATGGCCGGGTCCACCAAAGCCCTTTTCCCCGATTTGAACATATGAAATGCTCCTTCGCCTAACATTTGTAGGAGCAAACACGCTTTGATGGAAAGGCTTCAGGAGAAATGGATGTTAAAAGTCATTGCTTGGTGTTCTTAGTTGGTGGAATTTGAGAGAGAGAGCGAGAGAGAGCGAGAGAGCGAGAGAGAGCGAGAGAGAGAGAGAGAGCGAGAGCGAGAGCGAGAGCGAGAGCGAGAGCGAGAGAGAGAGAGAGAGAGAGAGAGAGAGAGAGAGAGAGAGAGAGAGAGACATTTTTTTAAATGTTGTGACTATAACACGAAATGCCGTGAGACTGGGTTGGAAAAAGATAGCTCGAAATTCTTGTTAAAACTATTTAAACAGCTAATCACACAACAGCTATTTTCCTTTTCAGACATATTTTTTCGTGTTCACCTGGCATTTAAGCTAATTGCTAAAGCTGCCAGTGAGTGGATGTTACTCAAATGTGTTAGGCCAACTGTGACATCAAGTGAGAACAATATCACTAATTATCATCAGCAACAGCTTTGAAAGAGGAAACAATGACATCAAATTCCTGATTGCATGATTTTATTTTATTACATCAGGGTCATTTACATAAAGGTGAACAATTAAATGATTTATGAGAGCCTGAATGAGCATTTTGAGCTAATGTTGTCCCATTCAGCCCTTTCTTCAGCCACAGTTGTTACACTTCTATCTCATGAGCCGCGTTCCTGGCTCACAGTAACAATCTCCTTTAAGGCCATGATATGACTGGAGACGAGAGATTACGGAGAAAAAGCCCAAATCGATGGATAATGAATACCAATCAATCACTGGAGGGGACGGTGGGAACATGTGGCAACAGAGAGAGCTCTCTTGGTCTCTGGCATCTGTTTGATTAATGCCTTGTCTCGTAGTGCGTGGTGACCGGGACTCCCATAATGCATTGCAGACCACTGTCTAGAGACTTAATTTTCTTCAACCTCAATCCCCCAAACCTTTTTCTTTCCTCTCGTAGCTTTGCGTGATGATGCCTCCCAGCTGACCGAGGCAGTAATGCGACCATTAATAGTGTTGCCACGGTGATTAATCACAAGCCCAGACCGAGTCAAAGCTCTTTGTGCTGTCTGAAACAATACATTTTTTGGGGGGCAAGATGGCACACATTACATTCTTTGCCCTTGGTGTGATTCGTAACTTTGCAAAGCCGCTATTTAAAACCAAAATCAGCTTTACAGAAGCTCTGCTGTATTCTGGTTACGTGTTGCATGTCTCCCAGTGTGGCTGCTGTAGGTGACACAAGGGTTTAACAAATGAGATGAGGTGTGAAACGACAGATAAGAAGACATTTAATTGGGTCCCTGTTGGGAATTAAGACCACAGCAGCAGCAACACTAATAGGATTCAGCAGGGAAAAAGACAAAGATAATATAAAACGCTCGACTGAAATTTAATCGACAAATAAATAAACATTCATGACACAATAAATACATCTAATTAATGCAACTGTTTGGCTATATCAGACATCAGTATACTTTTAGTATACTGATGTCTGATTAAACAAAGAGGGGTAAAAAGTACACAAATGTACGGATTTTAGTCGTAAAAACCACAATTTATTACTGGTACAGATGTTCCTAGCAGACATCATTTAATATTTTATGGAACTTGAAATAAATATTTGATTTTCACATATACATGTATACAGTAAATCAGCTGCTGGGAAGAATTAACTGTTAGAAAAAAAGTTTTACATTTGAGTTGTTATTCACTACCACAAGTACAGGTTCTTTGATCATTGTAAAAGTTTAAAATTTGTATTTGCCATCTTCTCAGTCTAAACCTGAAACAAGTTTGTCAACTGATAGATTTGTTGATTTCCAGAAAATGAATCGGCAATCATTTTGACAATCGATTCATACTTTTACATCATAGTTAACAGAAAGTACCTTGATTTAGATTGATGTTTCACTTTTGATTAAAAAAAAGCCATTTGAAGACGTCACCTTGGGTTTGGTAGATCAAATAATTATTCCAAAAAATATTTTTATAAATGATTCAAACTGAAAATATTTGCTAGTGGCAACTCCAAATGTATTCATATTGTATTACCTTCACCAAGGAGGTTATGTGTTCGGTTCAATTTGTTGTTGGGTTTGTCCGTCAGCAGCACACACATTTTGTTTAATTTACATTGGTTCAAATTTTGCATGGGCCAAGGAAAGAAAGATGACTTTTTGCAGTGGATCCCGATCGGGGCTGGTCACACAAAATATTTTTTTAGCCTACGAACACAGCCTTGGCGGAGGTTTGTGTTTATCCTAGCCCTAGCTCATAAATGGTTTTGGCATTTGAACTTTACTTTAGCGTACACAATATTTATATCTTGAAGAAAACCGGCCTCAAGCTTTGGGAGTTTGCTCAACACAAACTCAAATCCTTTTTATTCAGACGAGAGGACAAACATTCCAGAAACGGCAGCCTTTATACTTCTCTCCGGACAAGCATAATCAATAATGGCAGCACTTACTGTCAAATCAAGCTCCTAGACTAATTTTAAGTCTCAAGGGAAATGTGTTTACAGTATCTGTAGAGAAAAAATTAAGTTTTAGCCTTGAGCACTTAAAATGGCAGAATATAAAATTATTGAGATTGCGGGCATAGATCTTAGCGAGTGGTCTTTATTGCCTTGCCTCCGCTCTTCAGAGGCCACAACAAGTGCACACAAGCAAAGCCTGGATTAGCGGCTAATGGCTGGCATCAATATGACTGTAATGTAATTTCGAGATGCATCCCGGTCGTTACTGGCCCGGCAAAGAGTGGTCCCCAGCCCGCTGTAATGACCGGGATGTCAGGAAAAGAAATATTATTATGCAGCAGTATTAAATATAGCTGTTATTTCTGTGACAGAAGTGGGAGAAGAGAGCAGTCAGCTGATTCCTAATGTGTCTCCGCTCAGTCAGAGGAAAGCACACTGCTTACCGTGTCTTCAGAACTATTCATTTTGCCCCCTTCGGATTTTATTAGAGTCCAATTGGTTCATTTTTCTAGCTGTCACAAAAATGCAGCTGGATATTATTTATATTCATGTATTTTTTCTGCACATCTCCATGCATGTACTCAGAAACTCAATAGAATTACTGAAGGAAAAAGAGAATCGGCCTGTATTTGTATTTATTAGCCACTAGGGTGTAATGTTTTATAATTCTGCTTAAAGCTCTTATTTCACTCTTCTTTTTGCTATTTTTGTGACAAATAATGGAGTTTGTTTATTTGATTTCATCAGAAAAAGAAGGTTTGTTCTGATCATAATGAGAGGGGTTTCATTATTAGAATATAAGATGTTGCCTTACAGACAGAGAAACACAGTGCCTCCTGTTATTTTTGACATTTTGGGTATTTGATTTAATCTTCAGAGTAAAAATAAAATGTTCGACCGTGCAACACCAAGAAACACATTCATAGAGAATAAAAAAGAGGGATGTTTGTTTGGTTTCCCCCGAAACGTTACTATACGCTACAAATTAGTTGAAGGGACAATGGAACATTTTCATAGACATTTATCGACACAGTTTCACAGTGGATAGCCACGCCTCACACTGCAGCATAACAGGGCATCACCTAATGAGAATAGAGAAGAAGAAATACGGTAGTTGGAACCAAAGGAAATAATGAGACAGCTAGGGATTGTCGAGTTATGTCAGCGGACCACTGTGGTCTGCATTAGCCATTATTTCATCATATGCAGCAAAGAAACTGGTGATTTCTTTTTATTGCACCCTGGATGGATTTAATGATCTTTGGTGTACACTGATGTATATTATTCAGATTCAACTGCACCTTAACATTTATGGGGGGAAAAAAATTGCTAAAATCAGAGGTTAAGGATAGCATAATGAGGCCATGATCCTCATACAACCGTTCGTATGATACAGTATCTATCTAAAATAAATGTATTACTCATTTTTCGTGTCCCGTGACATTTGTCAATGTTCTCTTGTTACGTGCATAGAGTCTCAATATAAATTCACATCTTAGATCTAGGAAATGATCATAGTTTAGGTTAAAATAACCATGGAAGTGGTAAGGTTACAAGACAAATAAGTCAACGTGTGCGTACAAATAACTACATAGTAACGGTGGGTTACGTATTGTAACCCTAGTTCTACTGCACTCTGGGTACTACTCATCAATGATACACGAGCGTTCACACACTGAATTTGCATAAACGTAGCCGGCCAATCACGGCGAGCCTACCTGAATGCGCGCGCAGGCCGCACAGTATATAATGCAGCTACACCTGCTGACTGTCATCCTACACCCTCTTCAGCGAGCGCCACCGGCCGGGGGGGTAGAAAGAGCAGCGGAAGCCATGGGTGCTCGATACCGGCACCTTTCACTCCTTCTCACCGTGGCGCTGCGCTCTCCCCTTTGAGGACGAGCCAGAGGCAGCATGCGGCTGAGCTGCGACTTCTCCTCATCCAGGCGTTTGAAGCGCTGCATGACCGAAGAAATCGATCCAAAGAGCCCTTCCGCAGACACGGGGGCTCTCGTCATCCTTTTTCTGAAGAGAAAAGGATGACAGTCAGCAGGTGTAGCTGCCTTATATACTGTGTGGCCCGCGCGCGCATTCAGGTTGGCTCGCCCTGATTGGCCGGCTACATTTATGCAAATTCAGTGTGTGAACGGTCGCGTATCATTGATGAAGAGTAGTACCCATAGAGTCCAGTAGAGGACGGAGCCTGAGATAGAACTAAAGTGATGAAGATGTGACTTGAACAAAAATTCTGATATCACACGGGTGTCCTGTATTTTTGTACGTACTGTATCCATTCATCCACAATCCATCCCGGTTCACAATTTGTCAAAGGTATGTAAGACATCAAACAAAAGGGAGGCAGGTATACACAAAGTAACAACAAGTGAGCTTTACAGCATTTCATAAAAACTGGTAAACACAAAAAATCACATGGAAGTCGCAAAACACAAGACAAGCAACAAAACAGGATCACACAAGGAAAGACAAGCAGCAAATCAAGAGGGAGGGTAAACAGATTGTAAACATGGACGGAAACCATGACGATCAGAGCCACACCGCGGGTCAAACTGAGAACACAGAGAGAAACAAACAAACATACACAGAAAAACAATCCCATTGACATGACACAGTTGGAGAGGGAAGGCAAACACACAAGGACAGGAAGTTGACACACACAGATGGAAAGAATGAGGGCGGGGCACACAATCAAAAAGGCGGGAAAACACAAAGACAGGAGGTGAAACCAGACAACACACAAGGAGAAAATACTTTTCAAAATAAAACACCAAAAACGAAGAAAATGACACAAATAGGAATAACAACCAACAGTATGGGAACATCTTGTAAGAGTAGGTATTCTGTATGTAGCTAGTTTCAAGGTTTTTCATGTAATGCTTAATTTTGTTGCCAAACTAATGATGCTTTTATTTGTCCTGAGTTGTTGTCAGTACAGGCAGCACTTTCAGAAGGTCAGGCTACCCTGCTCCCCACCCACCACTGTCATTCCTTATGTGTGCAGCTTTTACTGCCTTCTGAGAATTGTCTCGCAACTTGTTATTGAAATGGACATCATCTCTCTGAAAGCAGCGGAGGATTTAGGGTAATGAGGGAAATTGGCCGGCAGTGTCTCCAAGCTCAACTCATCCTCCATCAGCGCTGCTCCAGAATCCGGCTCTCTGTGTAATGAGAAATGTAGCAGTGAGGCGAGAGCAAAAGTCTCAATCTGCCCTTTCTCTGCACTGAATGTCCACATTACTATTGACACAGGTGGAGGAACATTTATTTTCCCATGTTTCATGTGTCAAACATTTCAGATGTGCTCCAGCCCAGATGTATGGTAAACATTGCTGGAGGCAGAATATAATTTGAATCCATGATTCATGCAGGGGTGTTTAAGAAACGGCTTATAACAGGTGTTGTTGAAGAGAGAAGTGTCATTGTCACACTTCAGTTTCAAGTCTCTGGATAATGGGTGTCTTTCTCACCTGTCTTCGTGTGTTTATAATGCCCTATTGGAACTGTGAAAACATAATGCTGTCCTTCACACGTTGGATTTAAAATGTCTGAAAGGAAATAAAACATTCTCTTTCAATACTCTTAGTAAGTTATATACTGTATGTTGCTGCCAGAACAAAATATGTCATAAGCAGTATAGATAGCTGCCCTCCAGACACATTATTTCAAGGTATATTTGCACTTATATGTAACAGTTTAATACGTTTTTTAAGACCTACAGCAATACCTTGTTAAAGAACCTATACTGCGAATAAACAATCAAGTTTGATGTTCTGACGTGTGCTTTCCAATACCATCCATTATTCCCAGGAATAACTTACCATAAAGACATCTGTGAAACAGAGCTTGGTCACTTATTATAAGCTGTAGGAGGTTCTATTTTTTGCTATAAGCCTGCCAAGCAGGGCCGGTTCTAGCCAATTTTCTGCCCTAGGCGAGATTTTAGCTAAATATTTGTTTACATAAATTGTGATCAAAACGTTTGAGACCCACTGAGATGACTTGGATGACGCAGCTGCGCCGCGGTTTTGGTCCGACCTCCTCGAGCGTCATAACTAGGGTTGGGTATCGTTTGAATTTCCACGATTCTGATTCCGATTCCGATTCTACTTTTCGATTCCGGTTCTTAACGGTTCTCAATTCCGATTCTTTGAGGGGCAGAGTAAACAAATGATACATGCTTCTTCCACCAAAAAGAAGGTGTGTATTTATTCGAGAAACTTGTACACAGAAACTTTTACACAGGTTAGTTTACAGTAATATTCACATTAATCAGTCTGTTTATATTCAGTGCTATGTAACTGTAACCTGAGAACCACTGAAGCTACAACAGTGCAACAGTCCAACTTTTAAAGGAACCCCCCCCC
>CALSBZ010044843.1:172296-200961 GCA_943591055.1 Gobionotothen gibberifrons | reverse complement strand
TATTTCACTTCCATCATCAGCTCTGATGGTAAAACTGTAATGTCGCCGGCGGCGTGCTTTGTCGCTTGCCGGCGGGGGGGGGGCTGAAACTCGATCAACAACCAATCGCATGAATCTCCCGCCCCAGACACACAAGCACGCGGTTTGATTGGCTAGAGCTTGTACTGGCATATGATTCGATTGGCTGACGCCTCTTTCGAGGCGTCAACAGTAGAACATTGCTCTACTTTTGCAGCGAGCACCGCGAGAGAAGCTACGCTTTGCAACCCACTATGCAGTTCGGCAAATCGTGACGTCACCCCATTCAAAGTGGATGGGCAGAAGCGTTGAAGCGGCAACGCATGCCGCCGTGTGTAGGGGCCGTAACTGTTCCTCTGTGAGGAGGATCTGCTTCTGCTGGATGGAGGAATGTTAAAGAGGAAACATCTACCAACAGGTGAGTGGAGTCGTCGGCTGGTCGGAAAAGATTCTCGGAATGAACTTACTGAATGTGGAGAAAATGAAGGCAATGGCAAAACTGAGAGGAGTAATCTCAGGAGTCATTGGACGTGTCAATGAAAGATGTTCAAAGTGAATAAAAAGGAGGCAAAGTAGTGGAAGTCACAAGGCTTAAAAGAAAACGGGATGGCACACTCAAAGAAACATTATCAGTTCTCATTCAGTTTGAGAGAACTCAGAAGCCTCTGTACTAGGGTTGGGTATTGTTTGAATTTCCACGATTCCGATTCCGATTCTACTTTTCGATTCCGGTTCTTAACGGTTCTCAATTCCGATTCTTTGAGGGGCAGGGTAAAAAAATTACATTTATTGGAGAAACTGTTACACAGGTTAGTTTACAGTAATATTCACATTAATCAGTCTGTTTATATTTAGTGATATGTAACTGTAACCTGAGAACCACAGAAGCTACAACAGTGCAACAGTCCAACTTTTAAAGGAACCCCCCCCCCCCATTTTAAAACAGTTCTTGTTGAGAAAAACAAGCATATCTGCCTTCTCAGGCATACCGGGAAGAAATGTTTGAACATTTTAAAGTAAAATGCTTCAATCTGGTGCACTTTAAGCAGAATTACTAGAGACTAGATCTAGGGGGTACAACTCTAAACACCCATATGAATAAGATCGGTTTACATTTTAATAATTAAATAAGCATGTGAACATAACCAATAACCTACCATAGCCAATGACAAATAAATGTAACCTATTTTATTTTTGTTGTTCATTCATATCTTATTTTACTATTTTATTTATGCATATTTTTTTATCTCTCCAGTTTAAAACGATATGTATGGTTTACTGTCCTATAGTATACATTGGAATGATTTCAAACCTGTTTTATCCCAATAATTATAAAGAGTGCCTTGGAAATATGTGTTTACATAAATTGTGATCAAATCGTTTGAGACCCACTGAGATAACTTAGACTAAAGTGAACTATCTAAACACTCAGAGTCCTTTACCTCACTGAGCTGGTTTTATCAGCCTCTCAGTCTGACTGGAGAGGACTATCCCTCCACATCATTGTAGAAACATCTTCTTCTTATATCCGTTAGAGCAGCTAGCACCAGATGCTAACAGCAGCGCTGGTACCGGTGCACCCTCCCGTTCTCCCTCGCTCGCTCACGCGCACTTTGGCTGTGAGCTGCGGGTGCCAGTTAAGCCAACATCCTCCATTTTCATCACTTACAGCGCCCATCGTACAGGGCAAATGAAACGTGTAACCGGGGTGAAAAGGGTATTATATTTACTTAATTATGAATGTTGTTACATCAAGGCCGAAAATTAGGATGAGCACCAACGGTCCAAACTTTTTTTTTTCCTCCCAGAGCTGTCAGCGCAGCGCCTCCACAGATCTGGCGCCCTAGGCAAATATCTATAATGCCAGTGGGACGGGCCGGCCCTGGTCCCAGGTTACGCTGTAGGAAGTGTGGGTACAACCATAGATATATATAGATATCTATGGGTACAACGCTACATTTCCCGCCCGCCGCAGTCATACAGTAGGCTACGGAGAGCAGCGACAAACATTTCCTCAGGCATCGAAAAGCGGAACCGAAATTGACATTTCTAAATGATGCCGTTGGAATCGAAATGTTGGAACCGGTTCTCGGTACCCAACCCTAGTCATAACCCACCGGGCGCGTTTCAGAACTTAATAATAATTGTAATATTCCAGTTATAAATGACATGAATCAAATATGTGTTGCTGTATTTTAGTGGTAAAAAAATCCATTCATCATCATAATCATTCTATATATATATATAATTTACACAGTGGATGTAAACCGGAGGAGAACGCTGGCATTTTTCCTCCTACTTGAAAGACTACGGAGGGATAGGGTCTGCAAAATTAGTTTATTTTGGGGATTGACTGGATGCTCTGACCGGTCCACTTCCTGCCCGGCGCTATGCAACGCGTCGCGTCAAAAATAGACTTGCATCCTATTTTTTGCGGAGCCCAGCACCGAGGCGCTTCTGGGACGCTTCTAGCCGTAACGCGGCGTGTCTGGTGGAATAGCACCCATTGACTAGAGTGGCCACGATCGCCGTGAACGCCGCGGCGCAGCCGTAACACAGACAGACCCGGTGGAATCTAGGGGTCAGAGTCCTTTACCTCACTGAGCTGTAGTTATCAGCCTCTCAGTCTGACAGGAGAGAGCTCTCCTCCACCCTTGTTGTAGAAACATCTTCTTCTTATATCCGTTAGCGCAGCTAGCACCAGATGCTAATAACAACAGCCCCGGTACCGGTGCGCCCTCTCGCTCGCTCGCACTTTGGCTGTGAGCTGCGGGCCTGATAAATGTTTTTTTCCCTCCCAGAGCTACCAGCACAGCGCCCCCCCCAGATCTGGCGCCCTCAGCGACCGCCTATACCAAAAACCGGCCCTGCTGCCAAGAGCCTTGCTGAATGACTTAACAACTATCCCACTGGTCCTTAAAACCAATACAAATCATTTAAATACATTTTATAAACAGTTTGTATTACATTCATACCTACATTAAATTACAATGATGTGAACACGTATTTAGAATTACATTTGGGTAAAGATGATGTCCAATTCAGCATGAATGAAAGTGCTTTAGGCATTGATGAAACTTTTAACCAGCTTATCGCGTTTTCAGATTTGAGGAATATATTGCAAGACTATCAAACAGATCAAACATTTTTCAATGTGATTTAGATGTTATGATGTGATAACTCGTCTAGTTGATTAACCTTATGTCAGAGCAGCCATAAAACAGTTTTTTCTTACTTCAGGCCTATGTTCTGCTTCCCTCATTATTAAACGTTCTCTTCTTGCAACATAACAACTCATCAAGCACCGGACTGTATCTGGGTTAACGACAATCGTCCAGATGAAAACCCAGGTTCCTTTTAACAAACCTTACTCCCCGTATTAACGTACCTCCAATTTACATGAGGATCACCGCTCATTAATCGTGATGAAACACAAATATTCCCACAGTTTCACATCTCTCTTAGGCAATCCATCCTCATTAGTTTTCTCCCACTTAATAAAGATACTAAGTGTGCACTGGCAGAAAGTGTTTTATATGGTGACATTTTTACATAGTGTCTGCAAAGCTCCAAGGATGATTTTTCACATTTACAACCTTTTACTTTTGAAGTTAGAAAGTCAACTTGTGCTCCGAGAAGGGGGTTCAAAATGGGGAGAAAAGACAGATGCATCATTAAGATGTTCTTACCCTGCCCTTGCCACTAATTACATACAGTAAGAAAGCTCTTCGAAGAAGGTGTTGCCTCATGTCAAAATACTTGGTGGTCGTTTTTTCTCTCTCCATCTTTGTTGATGATGTGGATAATGAGCCACCTGTCTTGCACGAATTCCTGCAATATTTCACTCAGTATTTCATCTGCTTGAACGCCGGGAATACAATGCTCAGTGTTGTATGAAAGAACACAAAAAAAGAGTGCCAGATTCTTAGCTCAGTGGCGTAACCCCCACAGTGCATATTTTTTTGCAAATTGTCCTATTTTTCTAATAGGTGCATGTCCTACAACTCTATGTGAGGCTGGACTTAGACATAGTGGTGTTTTGAGCTAAATGTTAACATCAGCATGCTAACACAATGATAAAGCTAGTAGGTTGATGTTTCTAGGGCGTATACTTTTTACCCTGTTTACTAGTTTAGTGTGATTGCATGACAACAGTTCCTAATAAGCACGAAACACAAACTAAAGCCAAGACTTATGGGAATGTTGTTAATTTTAAAGAAAAATGTAAGTCAAAGTATTTGACAAAATACCAATACCTAATGATATGCAGTTATTTGCCATATTATGGATGGTGCACATTAGATTAGCCTAGGTTAGCCAGCTCATGTGATTGCACAATGATATATGGTTAACATTAAAATATTTGTCACATAGAACCCCATGTGTCAGACCCCTTGTTGAAACCCAGTGCACTACAAGAAAAGTCAGAATCATAAGTTGTTAGCATTCATCCTCTGGTAATCATGAATGTCTGAACCAACATATGGCAATATGTCCAAAGTTTTTAAATGTTTTACTCTGAAACAAGAAAGCACTAAAGAATTAGTGAGGGGATCACTAATCTCATAAGGATTCAGCCTATGGTGACCATGAATGGCGGTATCAATGCATGGCAATCCATCCAATCGTTTTGGAGATATTTCAGTCTGGACTAAATGTATCCGTCTTCTTTGTTGACCAACCGACCACTGACCAAAATACATGCATTGCCATTCAGAGCTATGCTGTTTGCATGTCAAAAAGTAATTCCTTATTGGATTACTCTACATTGTTTGCATTGGTTTTTGAGAGGAAAGCAAAAAGCACAGTTAATCCTGAAACCATAAAGGTATTTTAACGTATTGTTGCAGAAAACCAATGAAAGACATCCTAAATAGTGTAGGTTTTTAGGTTAAAATGGGGCATATTTTTTCTTGGAAGACAATGTACTGATCCGACAGCCCCAAGTTTGTGCACACACACTTTCCAGCCTCCAGAGAAGCAGTGTGGATGGTGAAATGAAAGCAGTGGACCCTGCTATGCAAAATGCAAATGTGAACTTTGCAGAGACACCAACCCAGGTCTCCTTGGTTTTCTGAGAAAGAACAAAAGGACCAGTTGATGTGCCTCCTGGTCTGCCGAGGTGCCTATTTGTGGTTTCAGTGGGTGGTTAACAAGGGTGCTGTGGCGACTGTACCTGCAGATAACACAAAGGTGGTCGTGCCAACTGTGTGGGTCGGTGCATAGCACTTTGAAGAAGGTGGCACAGTCTCATTTCTCTGACTTTCTTTGAAGACAGAAATGTGGATACCTTTCTGCTCTACAAGCTAAATTCGATTTCTTAAGCCAATTCAAACCCATACACTATAAAACAATGTTTTTCATTGAAACTTTACATGAATTATCCTAATCCATTTGTTTTGCTCTTGTAAACATGCTAGTGTCTCAACTATACTTCCCTACGTTTTCCGTAAAGAGGCTATAATCAACATTTCAAATTCAAATGTTGAAACATTGTGAAAATGTGAAATGGATTGTTAGTAGTAATAAACCTACTGAAAGTGAATACCTGATTCTGCAACTTGCTTGGCTATGGAGCTTTAGATGAAGGTCACACATGCAAGAATGCCAACCCAGTCTCATGGCATTTCGTGTTATAGTCACGACATTTAATCTATTGATTCGTGTTCACCAACACGATTTTCCCCTTTTTTTTCATGTCACACAGAACGATTTTAAAAGCAATGTATTTCTATTGGTAGTATGTTTCGTGCCTGCAACACGTCTTTTTGTCCGGTCGGGTCTTGTGGGGTTCATAAAAACATGTTCTTACTCAATTATTTTAAATTACATTTATGAGTTAAAAAGTAACAGTAATCAATTGTTATAATAACAATATCATATACAAATATCCTTATATCATATTAGTTCATTGAATGCAATTATTAAAAAAAAAAAACATTAATAACCATTTTGCCAAATATTTAATTGTTTAGCCATTTCCCCAAATAACCAATTGAAATTGAGTCCATTGTGATCATATAAAATATCAATATCACATTAGTTCACTGAATAACAATACATTACATTAAACCTGGCCTAATAACTGTTCGGCAAAAAAGGCCGGCTCGGCCTGCTTTTTTTAAACGTCATCATTTTAGTTGCGCTGACAGGCGACTGAGGTCAACTGTTTCCCCGCAGCGAGGCCCCCCCCGCCCCCCTGTTGACAGTTCACGAGCGTGCCCCCTCGACTTCATCCACCACTTCCCAGTCATCAATTAAGGTCGCGCTTTACAGTGCAACGGCCTACTCAACCAGCTCGCAAAGACACAAAGATATAACACATGCCATCACATTCTACATAGCTAAAGACATGTGCCCAGTTAGCAACCAAGGGTTTAAGCAACTGGCTAACACTATGGACAAGTGTTACGCAATGCCATCTCTGCATCATTTGACCAGATCTGCACTGCCTGCCCTATATGACAAATGCCGTGGGGAAGTTGAACAAGATGTGGCTTCAGCTGAATACTTTGCAGTTGAGTTATACTTAAAGTTCAGGGTAATCAACTGTTGAAAAGATACTGTTCAAATTGTTTGTTTTTTTAAAGTTAAATAAATGGATGTTTTCAAAGTCAATGAATAATCGTATTTAATAATCGTGATATCAATATTGAGCAAAATAATCGTGATTATGATTTTTGCCATAATCGAGCAAGTGTGTTGTGAGAAGGACTTGAAATCCAGAAAGTCATTGTGCCCAAACTCAATCACCTTCTATGGAATGTTCCTCCTTGCCATCCTTACAAGAGTGTAGTACCCCTCCGAACTGTACACAGGCCCTTTTTTTCTGGCGGTCTCAATGGCTGCATGGACACTGTCACATTCCATCTTGCTGTGTCCAGACTCCATGAATGTATGGTCAATAATGGAGATGGGCAAGGTTTTGACTGCATGGAGACACATGGCACTAAAACCAGCATTCCTGTTCTGCCCACCACATGTGTCAGAGTACAGTACCACATGCTCAGTACCTGAAAGAGTTGACAGATACTGGAACATGCATGTGCTGATCTCTGATGAGTTGAATTCTCTGTTGAAGATGGATCTGTAGAAACTAAGTTTCCTTTGCCACTCAGCATTGACTTTGAATCCTGGATTATTTCATTCTCTTCATCAAGCTCTTCTGCATCTCGAAATAAGCTTAGTAACACTTCTTTAGCAGTGAAAAGCTTTCTTCTCATGGTTGACCTAGCTTGCTTACATGTGGTGTCAGCCATTTTGACTCAAGTGCTATCCAAAGGCTTTACCCATAATACATTTCTCAGTGCCAAAAGGGCGTAAGTGCACTTACGTCCTTTTGGCCCCAAATAGTTCAGTGTGTTCTGTGTTACAGTAGGTCTTTTGGTTTTTGATTAATAACACTGGATTGCAGTGGCGAGCCGTGACTTTTATACCTAGGCCCTCTGTGAATCTATGATTCGAAAATAATAAAAGTAGGGTAGACATGTGGATATTATCCGGCTGAACAAAACGTGCATTTATCTAACAGGTTCGTTTTCCACAGACCTTATTTCCAGCTATTTTCCAAAATCCTATGCAGAAATCCCATTGCTTTTTTGTCGAGGGAGTCCGAGCGCAGCTTACTTCCGGGTTTTAGGACTTGTCACCATGCTTGTCACTGTAGCTCTTGCATAGACTTCACAGCGGGCGGAACTTGTCATAAAGTCCGTGAAAATAAAGCCCACCCATTTAGAGGGAAGATATGATTGCTCAATTGAACTGTCATTTGACATTACTCTCTCGTTGAGTTACTATAGCTGGGCCCTCTGTGAATCTACAGAGGGACCAACAAGCTCACCCGTCTTCACATAACTCGCAGGGACGGCATTTAACCCTTCACATTCCAACAGAAACTGAACAGGCAGATTCGAAGGATTTATTTCTTTGAAAATGTTATTTTAAATACAATTAAATCAAGTTATTTAGGTAAAACTAATGAAACATTTAACAAAAAAATATTACTTTTTAGAATATCTGACTTAGGCACTCACAGAGGGCCTAGATGGCCCTGACGGCTCGCCATTGCTGGATTGGTTTAGAATTCACATGCACCCTTTTGGCAGAAGAAAGAGCTCATCAGACCTTTCATTTGATATATATAACTCATTTTTGACCAAAATGTCACTTGGTTCTCACCCCTCAATATAATGGCTATTTTGCACATCCCTTTCAAGATTTCAAGATTTTCAAAGGTTTATTGACATATCATATACACAACTACGTTGAAATTATGCAATGAATGAAAAACTTGGGACGCAGGTTCCTCAACAGTTTAGTGCAACAAGACATCTATCAATATGTGTGTATACCTCCAACATTAAACTGTCATATTCTGCACATTTCTTATACTATCTACATACATAAGAGTATAATCCATATGTATAATATCAGTTAAAATAAGTGCTTGAACATAGTTAACATTGCAGGAAAGCAATATATTAGACGTTAAGTACTTTGTCAGGCTTAATATTCATCTGTAGATAGATACCCCCAAAGCTTTTTTCCTATTTAAAAGAAGACCTTATCCTAAAGTATTCTTTAATGTGTTAATAAAGGTTAATTTGTGTTTCTGTTTTGCACATCCTCCTATTAATATCTTTGTACATCCGGCACTAAACTGTTTTATTGTAGAGATCATTTACAGTATCTTCTTGATTTTTTATATTCTATATTTCTATCATTGACCTTCTACTTTCCCCCTATGAAAGTATGTACTCTTAATATTCTTTTTTAATCAAATATAAAATATAAAAAAACAATTAAATAACGTACTTTAACCACTAAGCGGTGCACACAAGGTACACACAGCATACAATGCCATAATAACATTGTATTATTAGTGTAGGACACTTATGTATGTATAACATCTGAAGATGTGTAGTTTTATTCATGTTTTCACATAATTTTGCAGGATATTGCTATATTATTTCACATGTTTTACTTCTACACATTAATATCTTATTTGTAAAACATCACAGACAGAAAGGTATATCCGCCATTTAATGGTAAGCTATTGAAATTCTGATTCCATAGATGTGTCTCCCATCACCCAAAACCCCTGACTATTCTTTCAACTCAGTATTTACATTCTTTAATTCAAAGAAAATCAGTAATATCTTTAAAAACTACAAGTCCTTTTCTATCAGCTGTGCACCATACCAATTGGATCAAATATGAAAGTCAGCCGAATTAATGTTGATACTGCATGGAGACGTATTGTGTGAAGAGAAATTGAAGATGTTGTTTAATTGCTGATATATTTATGATCCACGTCACGTATTCAGTTTCGGCGGGATTTCTTCCAGTTTGTCCAGAAGTCTTCTCATCAGGGCTCTATAAATAAATAACTACGGCAGATGTGTAATATTTAATGCAGCCGAACCGTGTATTACAAGGCCGTTATGTGATGACTTTCAAATAGAAAAGCAAGCACACTCGGATTAAAGTATTATTTTCTTCTTTTTTTTAAAATGTTTTTCGGATTTCTTATCGCATTAACACCATATCCCAACATGCATTGCGGCTAAACAATCCAATCAACGAGCTTCAACCATAGCTGAGGATCTTGGGTAATCAGTTCAGTGGGTGTGTATCTGTTTCCTTTATTTTGAAATTCACTTCCTGACGGACGCCAAAAAAGCCAGAGATTATAGAATTAAACAAATAAATAAAAAGAAGGATAATTGTGTGTTATTGGTGAGTAAATAACAGTGTGTTATTTAGAAAAGATTAACAAATTAGAAGGAAAAAAAAGATTAAAAAAAGACAGATTTCAGTATTCTGAGGCTCTGAGCCCCATTTCTTTTCCTCACGGACGGGAAAATAGTCCGACATTATAAGATTTAAAATGTGTTATTATAAAAACAATAATCGTGGCTTGATATTGAGTAAGAACATGTTTTTATGAACCACACAGCTTCCGGTCTTCCAAGACCCGACCGGACAAAAAGACATGGTGCAGACACGAAACATACTACCAATAGAAATAGATTGCTTTTAAAATCGTTCTGTGTAACACGAAAAAAAGGGGAAAGTCCTGTTGGTCAACACGAATCAATGTCAAAACTATTAAATGTCGTGACTATAACACGAAATGCCGTGAGACTGGGTTGCGAATGCAGGATATTGACCATCAGGCGATATTACTTTTGCAAGTGGGTGGTGCTTGGTTTTCGCTAGACTTTTTTCAATAAGGCGCTGGGTCACACATTCTAAAGCTAAAATGTTTTTTTTGTATGTTTCTGAGATAATTTGAGGCTAGAATGATGCAATTCAGTAACAGATTCATTCATATTTGATCAGCACTGCCTTGTGCATCTTTTCACCTGGTGGTATTCGTCAGTTCTGAGTGGAAGTTGTGGCAGTACCAAGAGGGACTCCACTTGTCAAAGTTCACCAAAGCCGAACACCACTTGATGTGAAGATGCAACTTTTCCAATCCAACGGAAAGGAATGTTTTATTCAGCCCTTCGCTCACCTAAAAGTGAGATTCACCTCATTGTTTAGCTGCTTTAGTAATTGCTACAATGCTACAGTATCTTTATGTACTACTACTGGGGACTCCAAATACATGACTTCGTAATTAGTACACAAAGTGGCTTTAAACTTTTAATGTATTTTGGTCCATTACTTGTTCTTCTAACAGAACAGAAAACTTTTGTTTCATCAAATGTAACAATCCACACAGACTCCAAGAGATACTTAACTGACGTGCATTACTAAAGGACCCCCTGCAATCTATAACACTGCCAAGTCAACTTATTTTTGTCTGCGTGCTTAGTGAAGTATTATCTCTGTAAGCAGCTGTTCAAATCACACAGTTCTCCAGCTGTCTATGTGTGGGGAACTTATATCTATGATTACGGATCAAGGCCTCCAGTTCACTATGTGCTTTCTGGTTTCAAGAAATTAATTAGAAGGCAACCTCAAAGCTGGTGGTGTATGAAAAAGGATGGATAGATACTCACTGAAGAAGCATGTAATACGAATTCCGAGCCTTGTTTTCTGGTTGTCTATCCCGAAAGAAGAGAATCTGTGACATAAACAAATCTTTGGCACACAGCAGGGGGTAACAGAATTGTTATGGAAATCAACCATCAGAACAATTTAAAATTGTATAAAAAATCAAAGCCATATCAAACTTTTTTTATTTAAAACTTAACTGCAAAAAGATCGACTGCTCAGATTTTCACGTTGTTGCTTGAGTGTTTCTTATTCAAGTATTGAACTCATTTTAAGCCTGGGTAAATGTTTGAATTCGAGAAGCCTTGTGTAACTGACCTAGTTGCAAAGCAGACTCATTAGATGGAGTTGATTGGCATTGATTGTCACAGCTGTGAAGTGAAAGATGGGACAATAAGCGGCTGGCATGCTGTCATGTTTATTACCTTGTTCAATAATCCGTCTTCATTTGGCGAGAACACACTGCATCATGCATTTGGATGATGAAACAATAGGGCACATTTGGGGCATCAGCTGCTTCTTCTCCAAAGTTTTGGCGATTTGATGATAAGCAGTGATGCAATGCATGCTATTAAACAATAGCTCATTGTATGACCTACTATGTGTCAAAGACTGTATGGGTTTTGGAACTGGTGTTGAGCAATGACGGTTTGATTTGACACAAAAGTCTTATTGGCAGTTTCCAATCTCATCAATCCATAGCGTCTGTTTCAAAGCTATGCAGCAGTTGCACATAGGACAAGGCAAGTTCATATTTTTGTATGACTTTTGATGAACACTTTGTGCCTGCTAAATATTGACCCATTACAGGTTTATTTTGGATACATTGGGAAATGACTGGCAATTTAAACCTCAAATCCATGTATGACATACAGGTAAAGAGTGCCTTTGATAAGAATGGCTAAAAGACCAAAAAGGTAAAGTGTAAAGTGATGACACATTCTGATGACAGCATGCTTTAAAACATTTTAAAGAAATTCCCAAAGCATTATGAATATAAGGATTTCTCTTTAGTATGTTTAGTCTGGTAATGGGACAGAGCCTTTGTAGCAATCTCTTAAAATGTCTGTCAAAGTGAATCATTTTAGGATTTGGCTTGCTGAGCTTGTTAGATATCTGCACCTTTGTGATCGATGAACAGCTTCTAAATCCTCCCAGTCCCTCAGCTGCCTCAGTCACTCTTTATGGAGCCATTGTTTTATGTTCTTCATTGAGTTTTTGTCACTGCCTATTCTGGCTCCCCCATGGTTACCGCTGCCTTTTCAATCTCAGAGTACAAACAAAAGAAAGCCATGGCATTCTCAACTGAGTTTCTGTTTTGTACACATATTCAACTTTGTTGAGCATCAAACTGCCTTTACGCCATAGTGCCCAAAACTAACATGCAAACAAAAAATATTAGAATCTCGGCAGTGATTTTGGACCAAAAGTCAAATAAGGCAGGAAGTAAAGGGTGTGAAAAATGGTTTAATAATATAAGTGATACATAATGAGTGCCTTTTACCGTACCTTTGTTGGAAGTCATAGATGCAGTGGCGGTTCTAGCTGATATGGTGCCCTGGGCGGTGCACCTTTCGTTGCACCCTAACCCTATTACACACATTTCTCCAACACACAAATAGAACTATATGTACAATCAAAATAACTACACAAATTAAATACCAATATCACAAAATAAACATGAATATAAAAAGTAGTAGGAAACATACATTAATAAATAAAAATACATATAAGCTGTATAATGAACAAAATGAATAGCACAAATCTTTCAACACACAAACTGAACAGAACACACGTTAAATAACTTATTTACAGAATTAGGCATCTCTATAGTTAAAGTTAAACTCCCAAACTGCCCTCTAAAGTCTGACCTTCCTTGCCTTCTTTGATGCAAAGTCATCAATAACAATATCATATCTAATCTAATGATATGTTAGAGGTGCATACATACCTTTATCTTTTGAGCGTTTCTCTTCTTGTTCCTTCCTTTTCTTTCTAAACTGGGCGCCTGATGACTTGTGCCTTTTTGTCTCCATCACCGTAGGTATTCATTTTTTACCCGAGAATCAATGCATAGCGTACCCCTCCCCCAACACTGTCAACTACAGGTCAAGACAATACCAATTTGCCATTGTCAGTTTTTAAATAATTCTTTATCGTTTCATACAACCCAGGCCAGGAAAAAAAGATATCTGCAAAACTATTTATATTGTATGAATGACTTCGGTGGCATGTCGAGGCGTGAGATTAATTTGACTAATTGCAGTACTACTTTATAAACATCGCAAGTGTTTATTTGATAGAGATAGCTTACCCGCCACCCCCCCCTCTCTCCCCCATAGTGAGGCGACCTGAGATCACCCCCGCCCTTCTTTGAGTGTGACACCGTGGGTGTTTCTCAATCTCGAGTAAAGCTGCTCCAGAGCCACTATTTCAAGCATACTACGTCATCGAGTGCTGCCGAAGTACTGTTCCAATGTCCAGCTGGAATTCTACCGAGCCCGGCGTACTTAGTTTGGAGAAATTTCGAGGCTGCACATGTGTAGACTCTGCGGTCTTAAAATCCCCACAATGCTTTGCGCACGGACCAATTTCCCCAAATCTGTGGCGGAAAATGTAAGGCGGGGCCTCTCATATGACGCACACCTGCTAGCCTGTCCCATTCTTCGTTTTCCGAATGCCAGGAAGTATTCTTGCCTCGCTACCAAGCAAGCGTTCTCTACATTGAGAAACACCCCGTGGCTGTTTCTCAAAGTCGAGGACGCTTCCGAGTCAGGTCCTTCAGAGGCTAGGCAAGAATCCTTCCTGGTATTCGGAGAACGAAGAATGGGACAGGCTAGCAAGTGTGCAGGTGTGCGTCATATGCAAGGTCCCGCCTTAAATTGAGCGTGATTTGTTTGAAGACTCATAACTGATTTGTGAAGATCGAAGACGTACTTGAGTAACTGTATTTTGTAAAATGATCATCTCTCCAGAACAGAATCACTAAACTAACATAAAACGTTCTCCTTCTGTTTGCAGCCTTGAAAAAGTCCTGGAGGATAAGCAGCCATAAGAAAATCATAAAATCACCATCACCAATCAATAATAATATGTGTATTCATATATCATACTTGATGCCGAACTGCATCGTGGGAAGCGACGCGGAGCATTGCTGGCGTGGCTCGCTGCAAAAGTTGAGCAATGTTCAACTTTTTATGCCTCGGCAGAAGCGTCAGCCAACCGAATCATATGCCAGTACAAGCTCTAATCAAAACCGCTGCTTGTGTGTCAGGGGCGGGAGATTCATGTGATTATTTGTTGGTCGAGTTTCAGACACGCCCGCCGGCAAGCGTCAACACACGCCGCTGTGTGGACGGTCCGTAATAGTCCGCTTCTCTGGTGTGCACCAGATGACAGTTTGTTACATTGTTTCATTCACTGATCCCTATCCTGTAGCCTTCATTGGACAGCTGTGTTTACTTTCCTAAACATGGCTAGTCGCATAGCATCATCCATGTGGACTCTAGTTTGTTCATGCTTTTTAGTTTTTTCTGATATGTGCTTTAAGTCACTAACATCTGTCTGGATCCATGCTGGGTCTGGTCCATAGACTGGTCTGATCCTGATGTTTGAAAAGGGAGGCAGGGGAAGCAAAATATAGCACTGGTTTTGCTACAGGTAGTTAGCCAAGCCTTCTTGCTAAACCAGCTCCTTGAAAAATAACACGTATACTGCCTTCCTCTGTCCTTAACTCCTGCCTATGTCAGGCTGATCAGGTCCGAGCTCTTTTACTTTCAGCTTTCCCTCCAGTGTCCTCCTCTCAAAGGGTGTTTCTTTAAGTGATTAAACATCATTTTCCTTCTCCATAGGCAAGGCAAGGCAAGGCAAGTTTATTTATATAGCACCTTTCAACACAAGGCAATTCAAGGTGCTTTACAAAAATAAAAGACATTCAGACAAGGCATTTAAAACAGTAAAAGATAATAAAAAATACATGAATAAAAAGTACATGAATAAAAAAGTACATGAATAAAAAGTTACAGTGCAGTTTAAGATATGAATAGTTCACACAGAAGTTCCACTTTACTGATGAACACAACGGCTCAGTTTCAATTAAAAGCAGCGACAAAAAGAAAAGTCTTCAGCCTGGATTTAAAAGTAGTCAGAGTTGCAGTGGACCTGCAGGTTTCTGGGAGTTTGTTCCAGATATTTGGAGCATAATAACTAAACGCTGCTTTACCATGTTTAGTTCTGACTCTGGAGACAGAAAGCTGACCAGTCCCTGAAGACCTGAGAGATCTGGATGGTTCATAATTTAGCAGGATGTCAGACATGTATTTTGGGCCTAAACCATTCAAAGCTTTATAAACCAGCAGCAGTATTTTAAAATCTATTCTTTGACACACAGGAAGCCAGTGTAAAGACTTCAGAACAGGAGTGATGTGATCCACTTTCTTAGTGTTAGTGAGGACTCGAGCAGCAGCGTTCTGAATTAGCTGCAGCTTTCTGATAGATTTTTTAGTGAGACCTGTGAAGACACCATTACAGTAGTCCAGTCTACTGAAGATAAAAGCATGGACAAGTTTTTCCAAATCCTGCTGTGACATTAGTCTTTTAATCCTAGATATGTTCTTTAGGTGATAGTAGGCTGATTTAGTAATTGTTTTAATGTGACTGTTGAAACTCAGGTCAGAGTCCATGACTACACCTAGATTTCTGGCTTTATCTGTTGTTTTGAACATTACAGACTGAAGCTCAGCACTAACTTTTATACGTTCTGCCTTGGCTCCAAAAACCATTACCTCAGTTTTGTCTTTGTTTAATTGGAGAAAGTTCTGACACATCCAGTCATTGATTTGTTCAATGCACTTACTCAGTGTTTTAACTGGAGAATAGTCTCCTGGTGAAATGGTTATGTAAATTTGTGTGTCATCCGCATAGCTATGGTAACTTATTTCGTTGTTTTTCATTATCTGAGCCAGTGGTAGCATGTAGATGTTAAAGAGAAGAGGCCCCAAGATGGAGCCTTGAGGAACCCCACATGTCATATTTGTCAACTCAGATTTGTATTTACCTATAGAAACAAAGTTGTTTCTGTCCTTTAAGTAGGATTCAAACCAATTTAGAACTGTTTCCACCCAGTTTTCTAGTCGGTCTAGTAATATGTTGTGGTCAACAGTGTCAAACGCAGCACTGAGATCTAATAATACTAACACTGAAGTTCTGCCACTGTCTGTATTTAAGTGGATGTCATTGAAGACCTTTACAAGAGCAGTCTCAGTGCTGTGGTTTGGACGAAATCCAAACACATCCAAACAGTTATTTAAATGCAAGAAATTACTCAACTGTTGAAAGACTACTTTTTCAATGATTTTCCCTATAAATGGCAGGTTTGATATGGGCCTGTAATTGTTCATTACTGAAGCGTCTAGATTATGCTTTTTTAAGAGCGGTTTAATGACTGCAGTTTTTAGGGCCTGTGGAAAAACACCTGAGTGAAGAGACTTGTTTACTATATGAAGTAGATCTGAGGCCATGCAAGGAAAAACATCTTTGAAAAATCCTGTTGGAATAATATCAAGGCAGCAGGAGGAGGATTTCAGAAGTTTAATAATGTCCTCTAGGTTTTTATCATTAATCTGATGGAATTGTGTCATGATGTCTGAATTGATATTAGGTGGACATAGGGACAACACATTTGCTGTACCTGATACAGAGGCACTGACTGTTTGTCTGATTTTCTGAATTTTGTCAGTGAAGAAGGAGGCAAATTCATTGCACGCCCTGGTGGATAGAAATTCAGAGGCTACTGACACTGGGGGGTTAGTTAGTCTGTCGACGGTAGCGAACAAGGCACGTGCGTTGTTTTTGTTTTTTGCAATGATATCAGAGAAGAAAGACTGTCGGGCAAATTTCAATTCCAAATTATAAAGGCCAAGTCTCTCTTTATAGATTTCAAAGTGAACCTGGAGATTTGTTTTTCGCCACATGCGTTCAGCTTTTCGACACTCTTTCTTCTCTGCTCTCACGGCCATGGCCTTTCTCCATGGAGATATTTTCTTCCCAGTCACTTCCTTTACCCTAGTTGGAGCAATGGCATCTATAACATTTTACATTTTTGAATTAAAATGATCTACTAGCTCATTTACTGAGATGTTAGCAGGGGCAAGTGTGGGAGAAAGATTCTGAGTAAACATTTCCCTAGTATTTTCAGTTAAATATCGCTTTGTGGTTACCTCTTTCTGAACATTTTTGTGAACAGAAATAGAGCTCTCAAAGAAAACACAGGAATGGTCAGAGAGTGCAACATCAGTCACCACAACCTTAGAGATATTCAGACCCTTTGAGATAATTAAGTCCAGAATGTGCCCCTTATTGTGCGTGGGCTCCGTCACATGCTGAGTCAGTCCATAGCTATCAAGAACACAAAACAGTTCTTTAGCCCCTCTGTCCTGGGGGTTGTCAACATGGATGTTAAAATCACCAACAATGACTAGACGGTCAAAGTCAATACACACTATAGACAGCAGTTCAGTAAAGTCATCAAAAAAGCTTGCACAGTATTTGGGTGGTCTATAGATATTTAGGAACAGAGCTCGAGAGGAGCATTTCAGCTGAAGGGCCACATATTCAAAAGAACCAAAGTCCCCATAAGATGTCTTCCTGCATTGAATGGAATCATTGTACAAAATAGCAACTCCACCTCCTTTCTTATGCATTCTTTCCTGACTCATAAAACTAAAGTTGGGAGGGGTTGATTCGATAAGAACAGCTGCACTGTTATTTTGTTCAATCCAAGTTTCCGTTAAAAACATAAAATCGAGATTGTGCTCAGTGATAAAATCATTGATTAGAAATGTTTTACCTGCCAAAGACCTGACATTTAATAAAGCTAGATTAAGTTTTTTAAACACACTATCAGTCAGGTATTTTGTAACAAGCTGTGGCTGACATGGAATCACTTCTAAATTTGATAAACTCACACAAACTTTTGAGCGCTTCCTGTGTCTAAGCTGATTCACCGCTCTTAATCTATTACCTATCAACACAGATATCGGCAAAGCTACTGGCAGGCACGGCCCCGGCATGTCCTGGAAAGAGTTGAGAGTGCCATACGCCCTTGAGCCTGGACCCAGCATATATCAGTCAGTGTTTGCATTTTTTATACACACATTCTTATCAGGCTTCGGAGACAGTAGTCTTGAAGGGTGGGGGGGAGGACGTTTTGGTCCGGATGATTGTGGTAGGCATGGTGACGGGGGTGTTGGTGCGTGTCCAGGGGGAGGAGGTGGTTGACGTAGGCACGGTGACGGAGACGGGGGAGGTGGTGCGCGTCGCTGCTTCGGTGATTTTGATGGGCGTCGTTGAGGGGCGGGGGTAAAGGACATGCTGCCAGCCCTGCGTATCGCCTTAGTTTGGTTATTGAACTCCAGGAAGGAATCGGTGCCAACCCTCTGTATCTCCTTCATGTGTTCAGCGATCTCCAGGAGGGTGGGCGAGGGTGAAAGGGTGAACGGAGAGTAGAGAGGGCTGTGGGGTGAAGGAAGAGTATCCTCAGAGGTGATAGGGGGGGTGAAGGGCGGTGGAGACTCCTCCATTTGTCTCCCATAATCAAGACATTCCTCAGGCGGGTGTAGTGATAGATCTTCAAGGTTTTCTGAGCGATGTGTTGTGTCTTTCTCTTGTTTTGATTCCTCTTGTTGCTTGTCCTTGGCAGAGGGAACAGATTGATGACGCAGGCAGTTGAGTATGTTAGAGATAAACAATTTCACTCCTGACTTGTTCAGGCAAACTCCATTTGCCTTAAAAAGATGTCTGCGGTCCCAGAAAAAGTTAAAGTTGTCAATAAAATGGACAGAATGGTCAGTACAGGCAGTTGAAAGCCACGTGTTCAGTGCAAACAATCTACTGAATCTCTCCACTCCTCTTCTGACTGGCGGTAGAGGGCCACTGATGAACACCTCTGCATTTAGAGAGCTGACAGTTTCCAACAGACATTTAAAGTCTTTTATCAGCACTTCTGACTGTTGTTTCACAACATCATTTGTTCCAATGTGCAGCACCACATTCTTCACAGTCGGATGTTCAGCCCCAATATGCAGGATCTTCTCAGCCAAGTCAGAGACCATATCCTTGGGAAAACAGAGTACTTTGGTGTTGTTCTTACTACACAGACTTTTTACATCTCTTAAAGCAGAGTCACCCACAATCAGAGTTTCAGGCCCAGTCGTTAGCTTTCCCTCTAGCCTTTTACTTTTGGAGTAGCTATTGGTCCTTACCCTGCTGTGTGAAGAGGACAGGTTATCCAGGTCATCAGAAAGAGATCTCCGGTTCTCGGTCAGTGGATCGTATCTGTTCTGGATTGGCACACTCGGTGGTTTAGGAGGATTGTTTTTAGTTCTCCCTTTAGCAGCTGTCCATGGCTGTTTCCTAGTATGAACAGGGGTTGAAGAGGCGCTCTTCCTGGGTGATAACAATGCAGGCCAGCCGGTCGCATCACAGATTTCAGAGCGCTGTGCTCTGCCTGTTGTTCGTCCTCCCAAATCCCATGGAAATGATTTACTCTTCGGCCTTGCACCCAGAGAGTTCCAGGGAGGACTACCACTTGTAGATGTATTACCTGTAGATTTATTACCCGGTACACAGCCCTCCTGTTCATTGGAATCCTTGTAGCTGCTAACTAGCTTTGAGTTAGCATGCCTTTGTCCATTATTTTGCAACACTGGTAAAGTGGTGTCATTCCAACCTAGTCCATTCACTTCCACGTTAACTTCCAACCTTTGCATTTTCATTTCCAACACGGCCATCTTCTGTAGAAGTTTGTGGAAGTCATCTGTAGAGAACGGAGGAATTTTGCTGCTAACTAGCTTAAGCTAAATAGCATACCAGGCTTTAGCTGTTGCTAGGCCACGCCACTGTAAGACTGAGGTCGTCGTAAAAATGTTGAAATATGGCTGAAACCCTCCGTCTATTTACGAAGAATAACTGTCCCAGTGATAAGTTAATGTCCAGGAGCCGCTGCTCGAAGTTCTCAGAAAAAGAAAAATAGAAAAACAGCATAAAAAAGTAAGCAGAGGCAAGAGCAAGCAGAAACGCGTCTGTACTGTAAGAAGGCTGGGAGTAGTCCAGCCATATTCGCAATCTAGTTTTGTTTACACTCCGTCTCCGTCTAACTCTCATTCAAACGTCAAACAGCAGCTTTGGCCGCAGTTTGGTTCGCCCAAAGCTGCTCCTATCTGTTGCATTGAAGAGGTGCGGACTGCACATGCACCATTTATAACGAGAGTCAATGGGTAAAGATTTCTGCGCCCCAAGCAGGAAACACGTGACTTATCAGTAACTTTAGACATCGTAAAACAATTTGTATCGATATTTTATCGTAGATTATACATTAAACTGACACCAACTATATAATATGTACCTTGTTCATTCCTTTTTTTTTTATAAAATGTATATAATTTAAATATTTTTAAATGACATAATGTGGGAAGAGGTCGGGCTGGTTCATATTGATGACTGAGTAAAATAATTACGATTGTTTTTTCCATATCCTGTTTCCTAATAACTACTTAATGAAACAGATGTATAAATGGGAGAGCGGCTTCATTCACAGAGTCAAAAGGTTCTCAAACTCATTTTTTATTTTCATGGTTCATTGAGAAACATTCAGCACAAGGACTCTATATTGCAAAGCCTCTCTTGAAATGCTTTGTGCAGTTTTGTCTGAGGTTAATTCGAATGTGTGAAGTGGTGGTGCGTGGATACAACAGCTTTTAAAGGATCACTTTTCATCTGCAGTTATATTGTTCTCAGCTACAGTCGTCTCATCCTTGAGCCTTTTTTTTTGCACTGCTTTGGCTTTTGTTGGAATGAAAGGCACTTGTGTTTCAGTTATGGAGAGAAATGTCTCTTTACATTGCCTCAACTGTAAGTTTGCTTTTATCCAAGGCAAAGTTTGTTGCATCCTGCTTCATTACCTTCCCCCTTTGATTTGTTTATTTGCTCACTGCTGTTCAAACCGTTTGAAAGGAGCCATGAGACTGAATGCCGCTCAGCATGAAGTCGCTAAACTAATTAAGTACAATAACCCGTATTCATCAAATGCATTTTGTTGAAAGTTGGACTAATAAGAAAGGAAAGAAACATGTAAAAGATGTGTTTTTCTCTTCTTTTCTTCTCTATTAGTCATCCCTGCATGGGGCAGCGTCCCACCAAGAAGAAAAATCATTACCTCGCTCTTTGAGGCTTTCTCTTTTGTGTTGCACACATAGGATTTGGTAATGCTCTGGATGCTTGTATATGTACTCTAACTAAAAGAACAAAAAGACTGTGAAGTCATGTCTCCTTGCGCCCTCGGCGTATTATAAAAGCCACCTACAGAGCGATCAATCTCTTATTCATCGCGCTTAGATCAAAAACATTTTCATGGTGACGCCATGGAATGAGAAGATAATTCAGAGCCATAGGTTACAAGTGTGTGTGTAGAAGACAGAGAACGAAATATGATTGATTGCATGAGTGTTACAAGGTGTGAGTGTGATGCCACCCTCGGTGGTTTTGAAGTGCTCCGAATTGGAAGTGAAACCCACATTCAGAGGCTTTTTTTTGCAGCAACAATAAGGGAGTGAAGGGATGATAAGAGACAGACAGAGAAACGTCTGACTGACACAGGCAGACAGTGAGAACGTCTGTGCATCTGCGGCGAAGATCCTTTTGTTGTTCAAGTGCTTCAAATCTTTCAATCCATGGCAGGGGTTTCAAAAACGATAGGAAAACGGAGATGTCACCGAGTGTCAGCGTTTTTTCTGTCACCGCGAATGACGATGCAAAATGTTCAATTAAAGTGATTTTTGTGACTGTCAGGAAAACATTGATCACAATGCATGTTAAGTCATCAGTGTGCAGGGTATTTATGCTGCTAACAGCCAGACAAAACTCCCACATACACACTTCACAGTATTATTGAGTGTGTTTTGTACATCCATCAATCCGTCAGCATGGCTCTCCAGTGTGCGTGACATTTCTGTTGTTGCAATGATTAACGATTCTTCCAATGCGAGATCAATGGTGCCGTACCGCATCAGCCACTCAAGTCACACACAACATGTTAGAGCAATAAAAGTAGTTGCTGTGAATTATCAGGTTGGTGACAATATCACCATAAAGCTTCTTTGTACTGGTGCAGACAGTCTGTGTGCAAACACTGAAGGAATATATCAATGTCATTGCAGCATTATTAATTCATGCTTCCCCCAGTGGACATGTACACTTTGAAAATGCAATATATATTTTAATAAAGGTTGGAATAAGATAGCATTGAGGTGCAGAATAAATACAAGAAAACATGTATAATCCAAGTCTGTAAAGAGAAAAGCATAAAAAAATCAGGTATTGCCAGAAGTAGGATTATTTGTTGTATAATTGTACTTTTTAAATCAGTGTTCCCACTGACATTTTGCAGTTTAATGGACGGTGGCAGAGGAGTGGAAATGGTTCACTTCCTCTCCTCTCTTCTCCTGCAGAGGGTGCTGTAGCTCTGTTCATATGATGTTATTGCCTCTGTCAGTTGTACAGAGATAGTTCTGAGGCTCAGTGAGACACAATGCACTTCTGGGGCTCTAATGATGCAATGCAATCTTGTTATGTAAATGTTTTAGATGTTTTAGTGGGGAAGAAAACATTTGTGCAATCTGGCAAAAATCATGCTGTACATACGGATTTTAGGGCAATAAGTACACTACTATATTCAACACACAAACCCACCCATTTGTATATAAAAATACATTATTTATTATAATTATTCAGTGGGTTTTGTTTTTCATCCTTATGATTTGTATTACACTTCATCTTATTTTAACTACTATTATTACTTTTTTTAAACTGTTTTTGTAAATATGGCATTCCCCCTGCTTTTATGTTGATTTTATGTTATGTTGATTTTTATTTCCACTTATTGTAAAGTGCTCAATGCTGCATTTCTCCAGTAAGGTGCTATGCAAATAACATGTATTTACATTTTACTTCAATTATGTTAAACTGTTCATGACATTTAACATGCAAATCCCATTAAATGAAATTCCCACACAATGTGCTGCTATCAGTTGACAGGTGATATAGCTTTGTGACATAAATGTGGGTAACAATTCACAATATGCTGGTTCCCTTTGTACAGCATGTGAAAGCCTATCATTCATTGCACCATGGGTTTCACTTTTTATGATGAATACAAAAACTCCAAAAAGTTCAAGTAGAAGCTCCATATTCTACCGTACAATAAGATCCTCTGCAATTCTGCTAGTGGTTCTTTCCAGAGAGGAAATCTATGTTAAATTATATATATTCTATCCCTTAAGGTAGCCAACAAGGAGGCAATTTCAATGTGATGATAACCAGTCAAAGGTAAGCCATGAGCCTCGTATTCTTTTGCTGCGTTCCTATTTCTGGAAATCAATAGCTGCTGTATCCCCGATGGCACAAATGAAGGATAAATGAAGAAGGATGCATGAGATTTATCATGGCTTCTATTATACGTGCTGTTCACAAAAGGAAGACACATTATGATACCCATGTAGATACCTCGCTGTGTACGTCTAACAATAGACATGTGATTGTCTAGTCAAAGGCTAACGGTGCTATTGTGAATGCAACAAAGAAGAGAATGCATGATTGGATGTGTTTTATATTCCCATCAATAGAATATAATGTGACACAGACCAAGGTTAACAGCTCAAATCTCACCTTGGTGTCAGAAAGTGTCCAATCAACAAATTATCAAGCTGAGAGCCGGAAGACCCACAAGTATTGTATAAATACTTCATAGAACAGGAAGATGTTAAATCAGGTCTTTTCAGGGCTGTCAAAATGACAACTGAAAACTTTAAGGCATTCACAATTTACCAAATTGGACCATAACACCCTCCCGTAATTCCATGGCAGATTTGTACCATTATTTGTATGGAACAGAAAGCAGAGAAGTCGGCACAATGTGTTGGATAGCGCTGGACATCAGTAAGCCCCATCACTACCTCGGTGTGATGGCACAACTGCACTGGTTTGCTTTTGGTGTGATAAGAGGGAGAAAAGGCATTTTGGCAAAACAGTTTATTGGAATTGCACAGGAGAGGGAGATAGCAGATTTCTCTTTATATTTTGTCATACTTTTCTTCATTACAACACCACATGTATTTGTTGCAACCTCCTCAAAAACACAAGTAAATACTCACAAATAATTACGGATTATTATTGTGATTAACATAATTAAATGTTTTAATCAATTGACACAACCATTTTCTTTTGTGTACGTCATGCAAATAGTCCTTGCATAGCAAAACCCTGATAAAGAGAACATAGCACAAGACGCGTCCTCAGAGGAGGGGTCATGACTCTTTTATGTGTGGAAGAACATGAACTAAATCATTAAGAAGGTCATGTTATGCAATGATGTTGTTCAAAATCTAAAAGGTTTTCCATTGAAAAAACAAAACTGTTATTTTTACAGGTAGAAGCCAACATGTAAGAAGTGTCAAGCAAGGGCTTCACATCTGACACACACACACACACACACACACACACACACACACACACACGCACACGCACACACACACACACACACCTTTTCACTAATGCATGTCCATTTGCCTGTGTAAAAGCAAGGTGAGTAGTGCAACTGCACCTCAGAGTAGTTTGTTGTTTTCTCTGGATCTACTCTGCAGGGCATCCATATTTCCCCTTAAGGGCCTTGACTGAATCTTTCATTCTATTTATGTCTTTGTTCAGTTTGTCCCTTTCTTTAAAATTCTTGGGGTTTAAAAAAACAGACAAAATGCTCTGTGGCCTGCTGTGTCTGTGTGTCAGGAACACACATAAGGCAACGTAAAATATTGCATACTCACGTGAGTCATATGGCAATGTTCTGTCATTTTAATTGTGTTTACTTCCAATGAGGGTAGCATTGCAGTATAACAGCCATGTGTTCCATCCAGTGTACACTGCTGATCACAATATTCATGTAAATACCAACTGTGCTGGTGTTTTAAGTGTGGAACGTTTTCATTCTTCATAAAGCAAGTGGACGTTAAGACACAAAAGTATTAGAAAAGTTGCCTCGACTGTAACGGGTAGTGGAGCCGAATTGAATCAAATGCTGGCTGAGTATGAAAAAACACTTTTAATATCAGGAAATCCAGGCAAAGCAAGGCAAACAGAACTTCACTACACGTACGAATGACATCCAACGACATACAAGGATCCAACACACAGCGGAAAATACAGTGACAATCTCTGAGATGAACTCCCTTCTCTTTGTCAGAAACGGGAACTGTCCTACATTTGCTTGACAATTTTTTGGACAACAAAGTCGTAATGATTATAATAAAAATTCCAAAAATCCTTCCTTTTTTGTAAACCACTTTATGTTTTTAAATCGGATGTTTATGAGCTGCTTGGTTTTTACAACAGTCCCTTTCAGTTTACAGTTTTGTACATTTACATGAACACACACGTTTTTAGGACTAGACACATCTTACTAGGTTAAAGTAAGTGAAAAATACAATGTAACCTCCATTCTTCAAAATGTGACCTCACTGTATGCAATGCAATGTTGTAATCTCTAGCATAATCACAGCTTCATGAAACTTTACAACAAACATCAGAGTAGGGTAATTCTGAAAAGTTTCCAGACAAGTGTCCTTGGGCAAAATTCTTCTCCCGCATACATGTCTACAGTATTTAAAGTGCTTTGAATAAATGCCTGATCTAAATACCATGGAATGTAATGTCTTGGTATGTTAATGTGGTATCTTCACTTTTATCAACCCTCAACTGTTGAAAATGTTTCACTTTTTGCTCCAAATCTGTGTAACAATGATACATCCAATACTCTAACAATTTATGAGATTTAATAAAGCATGGTACATTTTCATCAAATGCTTCTTTCATTTTGTTCTAACCCCTCACACTCTTTCAACCTTTATATATTGAAGGCGACATACTGTCCTAATGTTTAGGTTCATATTTGTATTTCCTCCCTATTCTGTGACATGTCTCCATGATTTAATGTTCAAAAAGGTCTTTATTTTTCTCATACTTCTTTTCACCCTCTGTCTGAAACCAGAGCCCAGTTTGCTCTGATTGGTTAGCTGGTCGGCTCTCTTGGGATTGGTCAACCACAATGAGATCCCCCGCCCCTTAGTTTATCACTTTACAATTTGTTGGAGCGCTAGCCAATAGAAGCACAAGTGTTACATAGTGATGTCACTATGTTACAGAAGTAATCAAAGGAGTCCAATAGAGGTGTTTCAGACAGGGGGGGGGGAGTGTGTGGAAGAGAAACTCTCTCTGGAAGGAACTTTGGGATGTTAGCCTTTTAAAGACTATTGACATGCACAAAAACCTATATAACACACTATATCGGCATGTCAACTTATCTTCATTTTCTAAGTTTTCCAAAGATGTTCTAACCATTGGCATAACATGTAGAATCCTATTCGGCAAAATTGTCCAATATTAGGAAGAAAGACAAACGCAACTTAAAAGAAAATAGAATTCAGACACAGACACACGCTCTCTGTATCTCTCCTTCACTGAATGAACTTTTAACAGCTGAAGCCTCGTCTTTTTATACATCCTTGCTCTTTCCTTGGGTGTACGAAGGTCAGGTGAAGGTAATGCGCGGGATTATGGGAGCTCAGCGACTGGTCACTCTGCCTGCCATGAAAGGGTGAAGTTAATGGCTCAGAGAAGAGTGGGAGGTCTCCAATCTCTTTGCCGCAGGCCATGAAAACGGTTGCCTTTTATTGCAGATTGACCCTCGTAAGCTGTAGCTGGAGGCCCTCACCTGATGTTCTGGATAGGGGCCTGGGGAGGATCTTTGCCTGGATTTACAGTTAATGTACCAGTGTTAATGAAGCCGCTGTGGTCCAGTGGCCCTGTTTGCCACGCCGTGTCGTTGTGTCCATCCTCTCTTGGATCGCTGCAGGTCTGTCGTAGGTCGTGTAGTGCTTATAAAATTGTGCCCTCTCCAACTGCAGATGACTTTGGATCTAATTGGCAAAGGCTGGTGGAAGGGTAATCAGGGGGGGGGGTGGGGGGATTTGCCTCTCCAACACCCTAAGTCATTCAAGACCTTATTTAAGTTGAAATTCTTAAGATCTTAGTTCTGGTTGATTTGGTGACACCTTCTTTTTTTTGTGGTAACAGGAAATAGTGATTAATACTTTCAAACCCCCACAAAGTGAGCTATGTGTTGAATATAGTTCTGTTAATGGTGAAATGCTGGTACTACAACTTCTGTGTCTGCCTGATTTACAGACGTGACTTTCCCAATGTTAGTCAATGGGAAAAAGTCTGTTGGGGCCCAATGACATCACAGTACGAAACATTTTTCCTCCATTCATTTAACTGAGCCAAAACCACATGTGATGATGAATAATGGAGGTGGTGCTTTAGAAAAACACAAGTGTGCATGTGCTCAGATCCCTGGAAGATCTGTGTATCTTTTATATCCAAGATATAAGCCATTTTGGCCACTGAGCAACTTTCATGACGAATGAAAAGGGTCCGCCTCGCTGTCAGGTTCACCTCATAAACCCATGAAAACAAGTTCCGGCTTACTAGGGGTGAACAAAACGAAGTGTTTTGTTTAAAGATGAAATCAGACAATAATTGGCCTTTGTCCATTGAGCAATCATTTTCTGATTTAATGCTACACCCCACATGCTGCACTTTATGTCTCATATACATACTGCCACTTACTCCTCTTGCACATGCTCACTCATTATTTCATGTTGTCATTATCTACCGCTCTAAAATATTTTTTTTATCTCTGCCTTTGGTATATTCTTGCTGCTGTTAGAGGTCCCTTCCACCTCCCAATCAGCTTCATCAGCCACCCCCCATCCTCCCACCAGTGTCTAGACTCCAGGGGGGGATTTATGTGGCTGCTGCTCAGACACCCCTCAATTACAAATCCCCCTGTGGATCCTAAGCCTCAAAGACTTTCTGTCAAGACTTTATTATCACATATCTTTTATAATAAGCAACTATCCTAACTAGCTGAAGCAGCAGTGGTTGTAGCATCTGTAGCAGGATAGTCAAAGCAGTTGTTTTGAGTGAAATCAGTAGTAGTACTAATAGTTGTAGTATTAGCAGTCGTAGACACAGTAGTGGCATTGGTTATACAGTCAGCATCATTACTAGTAGTAGAAATAAAAGTAGTATAACTAGTTTTAACAGTTGTGGTCAAAAAGTCCCAGCAGAGCAGTATTGTACTCAGTAGTATAAATAACAATAGCAGTAGAATACTCAAATCCTAGAAATCCTATACAACTAATTGTTGTAGTGATACATCAGTAGAAGTAAGAGGAGCTGTAGCCATAGCCATAGTAGTTGTATTGTTACATCGGCACAAGTAGTGTTAGCAGTATTGATAGTATCTGTAATTGAAATCGAATCAGTATGTATGAATAGCTGTGGTAGCAGGTGTTATTTTTCGAGGGGACCGTAGCTGTTTGGCCCCTGAAGCTCTTTGACTGCTGCTGCGCTCAATGTCATCCAAAGAATGGGGACTGACAGAGGTGTGAGGGGGCTGGCAGACCCCATACTGGCTTTAATGGAGATGAATGTGTGTGTGTGTGTGTGTGTGTGTGTGTGTGTGTGTGTGTG
>CALSBZ010044843.1:154556-165755 GCA_943591055.1 Gobionotothen gibberifrons | reverse complement strand
TCACACACACACACACACACACACACACACACACACACACACACACTTTATATTTCAAGATAAGTATATCCTTGCATGCATGTTATAAGAATATACCTATTTTATTATTGCGCTGATACTTTTGCAACAACATTATTTATGTTCATCAGGGAATTTTCTGGAGCCGTTGTTGTATGAGTTCATATTTCAAATCAATAAATGAGTTAACACATCAGAAACAGAGACCTACAGGAATTAGGAACCCTGGTAAAATTGACACACGTGTCTGCAATTGTGTGTTGATCTCTGCTGCCACAAAAGCTACATTTGACAAGGGCACATACTGCCCCAGAAGAACTAGAAGCACATCTTCATTGGAAAGAGCCTCAACGTGAGTTATTATCTTTCTTTTTACAGACTGCTGAAACCTAAAGAGAAGAGAAGCAAATGGAACGCTGCATTTTGCTAAATCTACTACAACCAAGGCATCAAAACGTGGATCCGTTACGGATCAATTACATATGTATTATTATAAACTAGAACTTTTTTCGTGTGCATTTATTAACAAAAACTATCCAAAAGCTGTGATGTCAAAGGGAGGGATAATTAGATATTGTTAGGTAATGTTAACGAAGAAAAGCTCAGTTTTCCTAGAAAACGGTACAATAAAAGAGCTTACAATATTCCAAAAGAAAAGGCAATACAATGTTAATAGCCTTACATTTATAAACAGAATATATATTGTAACCCTGATCACAATATTGCTAACAAGCAATATGACCAAGTGTGGAGACTTTGGTTTGCCTTCAGGCATCCATGGGTTTACTTTCCCGGCGTCTAAATCAGGTACATTTTAATGGCAGGCAACCCAATTCCTGGCCACATGTCAGTATCCACTGGTTCTTTGATACGTTGTAAAGATAGCTATCAAGTCCACCTGTCTTTAATTCAAACAGATATTTGTCGTTTTTACCCTCTTTTTCTACATTTCCCCTACTAATGGCAGCCATGTTGCTGGATGTTTTTTTGCTATATCTGCTACACACAGGGGGGCATGTTCCAGGGGGATTGTGACGTAGCGTATGCCCTTTATATTTTTTCAGACAGTCACAAATTGATAATCCACTGTTTAAAAGCTTAACCTTCATGATCATCTTGTATCTCTCTGTTAAAATGCATTGTGCGCAGGAAATTGAGAATAAATGTGTAGCCTACTTGGGTTCCGAAACGGACTTCCCCACTAGGTGAGCTTTCCAGTCAGAAGTCATTTACATTTCAGGATGTTAGCACCATACTATACGTGAGGGTTAATGACCTGATTGCCCTGAACATTTTAATATTTCATGCATAAATGTACTATGTCATGACACAAAAACTAGCCACGGGCTGCTGCTGTGCAGTTGTGACCTTTCTCCTGTACAGCTGTGACCTTTGTTGAAGTGCTTGCTGCAGGCTATTGTTGTTGATACAGCTTTCAAACTGTGAATTCCCCACCAAGAACAGAGAATCATACAGTGGCTGGTTTATTTACTGTCTGTCTTCCCAATAAAATCCTAATTTGACGTTTCAGGAGATGCCCCCAAAATAAGGCATGTCCGTCATGCAGTCCTCACACAGTCATTAGGGACTTTAAAGTTGTATAATTCACTTAAAAACTAATCCAGAGTTATTTTACCTCTCAATTAATTTGACTGAGCCAAGACTGGCCATGATGCTCGGATTGGAGGCAGGGCTTAACGAAAAGGCAAGTGCTTATGCTCAATGGGCACAGAAACGGGTTATTTTGCTCTCAAAGTAAGGCAATTTTCAATGTTGCAGCAGTTGACACATATTGCAATTTCTATTAGATGACTTGTTTGTTTCTGGTCATTAGTGCCTTTCTGTTTTGTAAGGAGATTTGTCTTAGATGTTGTTTGTTTGGTCCATCGACCATTTTGTGACAGATCTGATAAGATTAAGTGAATCATTAATACTCCTAAAAACACACAGGCACATCTGTGGTACAACCAATGTTCTGTCAGCAACACTTATATCCCCCTTTGTCCTATTCTTCAATACAAAAATAAACACATTTTTGCTGATTGACGGTTTAAATTCTGAAATATAACCAGTTGGAAATGTTTGCTTTTCTCTTTTTCATTTCAATGTTATAAACATGATTCCTAATCTTCAAAAGACTTCCCAGGTTCTTAAACAGTTAAACCAGTGAGCCTCAGGTACTAGTACAGGACGTCTTGCCTCCCTTACATTCAACGTCCTTGCTTCAACTGTGTTTTATTCAGAAAGAAAGGGAACTTTGGAGGCTTGCCAATGTCCTTCTAACTTGCCACAGTAACAGCATTTTCGAAGTCTTCATTGTCATGATTAATCAATAAAGAGTCTTCCCGGCACAAACCATTCCAGTATGTACACTCCGAAGTTTTATTGAATTAGTAATAGTAGTCTAAAATGCAAACAGTTATTATAGAATTGTAAATTGTAAATCAAAAACAAATGTTGAAATGTTTTAATTGATGTCCAAGTATATTTTAATTGAGGGCTACTGTTATTAAACTTCTGTCAATCAAATTTGATATCTGATATTTGACTTTACAGTGTAAAAAGGCATTACATCTCCCAAAGCGGAGTGCTGAGAATTGATGGCAGGTCCATATTCAAGAACTGTTGTGTCTATGTAAGTTTAGATTGAATAGAACCTTTTGTAACACAATTTGTTCACCTTGATTCTCTTTGAGATGCATATTCTGATTTATGCTTACTGCAAGAGTATGAACAATATAAATGTTGACTAGCGGCCCTAGACAGTGTTTTGTTGCATGAAGAAATAAAATCCATGTCTGTAGAAAACAAATCTTTACATGCTTCGCCTCCCCACTGAGGAAAATCCTTTAAGGAAACAATGGAGTGCATAAAGTATAAGGCTAAGTAATGGAGTTTGGTGACGCTGTGCTCAATTATGAAATAATTATAAACACAATATAATTTGCCTGTTTTGTTTTTGCATCACAGTCTGTATAACATATTTTCTATCAATTCATTGATTTACTGATACAGAGTATCAGGAGGTTTAAACCCAGCGTGCTCTCGGCTATGGGGCAAAAGTACACCCTGGAAAACTGTGTGATCCACAACACAATAAGAACCTTTCAGCATGCATCGTGTAGGAAGGACAAAGACCCTGATGTTGATAAAAAAAATGTCCTCACCTCTGCCACAGCATAGTAAGCACATGAAAGACTGTGAGATGATGAGGCCACATTATTGCTTGCTTTGAGAAAGTGATTGCAATTTGATGCATGGGGAGGTCGAGGGGAAGGGTGGTGCCAAGTGGCCCAGCACCATTATTTAGCACTACATTACCTCCCATCCAATCCCTATTAGCAGGTACAGATGGTGCTCATCGGGCCACTTAAAGGTCCTCACAGCTGGCCAACCTGAACTACGTCTGGACTTTGGCCATTCTCATAGCACACCATATGGAAGGTGGGTCCATTTGTGCATGACAACACACACTCATATTGGTGAACACATGTGTTACACTGCGAACTTGAATGCAATTTGCAACACAAACACTGGAGAGGTTGAAGCTACTTTATTATGACCTTGCATGTAACAGTCTGGTTCATCAGAATGCAGGGTACAGCAATTTCTTTGGTCATTAGCTTTTTTAGGGTTAGGATTTTTCATCCTGATGGTAAAATGTGCTTTTGGCCATGACCCTGCTTAAAGGGGACCTATCATGCAAAATGCACCTTTGTACGTCTTTTATACATGAATATGTGCCCCCGGTGTGTCAGAAAACACAACCCTCTCTCTTTTCCTCCATACCCAAATCTCAAAAAATGGGGCTGCAACGGATCTGATGCAGACTGATACAGATTTGAAAATAGTGTGTCAGTGACGAGGAGCTGCGCCTATATGACCAACTCTCCACCAATCAGGGGCATGAGAGGTTGCCCTGGCATGGTAAAAGCATGGTAACATGACGCTAGTAACTCGGCCCCCTCCTTTGCAGGGGGGCGTGGTCAGCTGCAGCACATGCAAAGACAGGGTGGAGGAGAGGAAAATAGAGCAAAATGAGGCATGGCTAAAATGCATGATCTGTTTGGTATTTTGAAAAAAAACAACGTATAAATATACCTTATATAGGTATGGCCCTACAATATATTATTCAAATATAGCATGATAGGTCTCCTTTAAAGGTGCAGTTGCCCGAAAAAAAAGAAAAAGAAAAAGGAAAAAATAAATATATATCTTTCCTCTTGACTGTAGAGCTATACTGTATAACAGTTTAGATTGTCTTGTTTGCGTTGTCAAATGTTGAGATATCATCCATAGAGATGTTTGCCTTTACCCCAATAAAATGGAACTAGATGGCACTTGGCTTGTTGTGCTCGAAGGACCACAAAATGTAATCTGAAATACTACACAACACTGTCTCTGTCAAGATATGATGACCCTGTTCCTCTAATCAATTCACTTCCTGTTGTGAGGTGATATGGTAGAAAGAAAATAGTTCAGACATTAAAGATTTCAGAACTACCTTACTATTCTCATACTGCCTGTGCGGCAGCACCTCTTTTCACCCTCTGTCTGAAACCAGAGCCCAGTCTGCTCTGATTGGTTAGCTGGCCGGTTGTGATTGGTCTACTTCTTAAAGATATACTGCCTCTTAGCCTATCACGTACGATGTGATGGAACGCTAACCAATATCAGTGCGCAACATGCACAAAAACCTAATATTATAGTTTACTTTTCATTCAGGACGCTGCGCTGTCAGTACGCTTGTCCATGTTTGTCCCGTGTGATTGGTCAAATGTTGCTAACCCCGCCCCTTTCATGTGAACGCTCACTCAGCCGGACAGAGAAACCCTGGCTTGAGTTACCGAGTTGATAACCAGGGTCGTAGGACCGCTTAGCGAGACCGTGTTTGTTTTGGGTTAGTTAAACCAGATAACTCAAACATCTGAGGGGTATACCACGAAGCTGGTTCAACCTAACCTGGATATGTTTGAGTTAGCCGGTTGGCCTAATCCAAAACATACGCCCTCTCGCTAAACGGCACTACGACACGGGTTATCAAGTGGATCGCTCAAGCCAGCCGTGTCCTATCTAGTTAGGTGCGCGTTCACATAAAAGGGGTAGTATTTGGAGCATTCAACCAATCACAAACATGGAGAAGCGTACTGACAGCGCAGCGCGTCATACTTCCTGAATCAAAAGTCAACTATATAATTAGACAAATATGAATACGTTAAACTTTAAACATCCATGACTCAAACACTTTATCCAGGATAAAAGCCACATAGCTGCACCTGCAAGGTGAATACAGCTGGTACAAGAAAAAGTGTTTGAATCCGTACATTAACAGGTTTATGATATGCCCCGTCTAAGACACGATCTGACTTTAATTACATTTGACTCAAGTGTTTCGTAATGTGTTGCTTAAAATAATACTTCTGCATACAGTATGTGACACTGTAAGTGTTGCACGGCCAGATACGGCTCAGCTGACTCAGATAAGGAAATGATACATTATGATGTGATGCCGCGGACTGTAGGCTACTGTTACTTTGATCCGGTTACTTGTGTTGTGGCAGATATTTAATTAAGCTTTCTTAACGCTAATGTTATAATAGTCAGATTGCTCTGAAGATGGGAGGTGATATTCTATTAATGTTCACGTTCACACAGTCGGTGATTTTTGTCGGCCGGCTTTCCTGCAACGGCAGTTTAAACTGTATTTCCTTTCTCCTGTAATGTGACTTGATCGCTTTAAACTCCGCACCCCGCTCCGCACACGGAGCTCTGATTGGTCAGCAGGCAGTGCTTTCACTGAGTTGAGCTCTTAGCCTGCAACCTAACCTGGTCCCGACCAGGGGGGTATACTACGAAGCAGGATTTTCGTTTAGCAAGATAACATCTGGGATTTCCGGTACTACGAAGCTGATTCACTTTTTAGCGGGCTAGATCTCCATGGTGACTTATCCTGGAACCTAGTCTGTGCTCCGACGCAGGATATGTTCGAGGATAAGGGATCAACTGTGCGGAGTTCTTCTTCTTCTTTGCTTTAATGGCGAATCGCTTGCACCCGGAGCATATATATCGCCACCTACTGTTGATTTATGTAATGTATAAACTGCCCGTATTGTTCATGTAGAACAGTGCAAGCCTGCACATTGATTTTATTTTGTATTGAATGTAACCGTTTCAATAAGGATACACCTATTACAGGTTGAGGTAGAACCCATGGTGGAACAGCTGATAACAACAGTGTGCAGAGTTTAAAGCGATCAAGTCATATTACAGGATAAAGGAAATACAGTTTAAACTGCCGTTGCAGTTCAAATCACCGACTGTGTGAACGTGAAAATGAATAGAATATCACCTCCCATCTTCAGAGCAATCTGACTATTATAACATTAGCGTTAAGAAAGCTTACTTCAATATCTGCCACAACATAAGTAACCGGATCAAAGTAACAGTACAGTCCGCTCCGCGGCATATCACATCGTATCATATATTTCCTTATCTGAGTCAGCTGAGCCGTATCTGGCCGCGCAACACTCACAGTGTCACATACTGTATGCAGAAGTATTATTTTAAGCAACACATTAAGTTGACGAAACACTTTTTCTTTTACCAGCTGTATTCACCTTGCAGGTGCAGCTATGTGGCTTTGATCCTGGATAAAGTGTTTAAGTCATGGATGTTTAAAGTTTAACTTCTTCATATTTGTCTAATATTATAGTTGACTTTTCATTCAGGTAGTATGACGCTGCGCTGTCAGTACGCTTCTCCATGTTTGTGATTGGTCGAATGCTCCAGATACTACCCCTTTTATGTGAACGCGCACCTAACTAGATAGGATGCGGCTGGCTTGAGCAAATGAGTTGATAACCAGCGTTGTAGGACAGTTTAGCGAGAGCGGCTTCTTTTTGGATTAAGTCAACCGGATAACTCAAAACATATCCAGGATAGGTTGAACTAGTTTTGTAGTATACCCCCCAGGTTAGCCGCTAAGCATAAGTTACCATGGAAATCTAGCCTGCTAAAAAGAGAACCAGCTTTATAGAACCGGAAAGCCGGAGTTTTCCCTGAATTTAGCCGGCTAAGCAAAAATCCTGCTTCGTGGTATACCCCCCTGGAGTCCTTCTCTCATAAACAAATAATTTCATGATACATTGCGAGCGCTGACGTGGCCTCCGTCACGCCTCCTGGGCCTGGCCTGTCCCTTGTCTGCCTGAGGTGCAGCTGGCCCTCCCCACATAGTCTGCCAAGTCACTGTCTCCAGGCAACAGGCTCCCACCTGTCATTTTGGATCAATGAACACACCTGCACACCCACCTGTCTAATGTCTTGTCGCACGGCGAGATGAGATGGGGTAACAAAAAAAGGAGTATGACTCATTTTGGGTGGTTGATGACCTGATTCTGAATGAATGGACATGTTAGAGTTGTCTGATTTAAAGAGATTGGGGTTGACAGACCTGAGAGAGGCTTGTGTTTGGATATGAATGTTTGGGTAATAATGATTGATGCTGCTTATGTTGACATATAAACCTTGCATTTGCAGAGTTGATTGTCGGACTTTCCCATCTCTTTCTCATATACACGGTTAAGTGGGTTACTTCAAAAATGTATTCTGTTAGAGTTCCTACCTGCCTGTAAAAAAATGTAATCAGTAACCTAATATAAGCGTTACATCATAAAAAAAAACCCTGATTACTTTACTTTATCTCTGGATTACCTCAATGCTAAATGCAAATACATCTTATAAAAGGGAAAATACATCAACATGGGTTTTACTTAAGCGTATAATTTAAAACAAAAGAACACCTTAATCTTATAAAATAAACCAAACGCAAACAAAAAGCCCATATTAGACACTATAGGAAAGGTAAAACCCCATAAAGCAGAAAAGGGCCCTTTTAAGACATGTCTTTTCGACTTGGAACATGAAAGGATGACCACATCTTCTTTATTTTTATAAAGGAATACAGATTTTTTTCTCATGTAACCATTCATCAGCAGATCTTCCTGTGCTGTTCGGCTTCACCACCTGCAGTTCTCCTAAATGCGCTTACTGAAAGACTATCCTGATTAACATCATTTACAATGACTGGACTCAGGCAGAAGCTTTCAGTGTGTCATAACCATTAGTTCCTTCTGGAGTCATCCATTGAGTGACACACGATTGACAGCTCATGTTCTGCGGTAAGAGACTAGAAATACTTAATAGTTATTTCTTATGGGTCCAGAAATCGTCTTGTGAATGAATCAATGACCTCTACGTAGACTGGAGTCATATTGCATTGTGCTACAAGCGCCATTTTACAGATTGTAGAGCGGATGAATGGGAGTCGGAGGCGGTGTGTTCAGTATGGAACTCCACACTTTATTAACAGGAAACATTCAGACAGGTAAGACATTAGCTGTTACTCCATGTGAAGCTAGCATGAATGAACAACAACCCCGGTGCCCTCGCTAACGGGTCCGGGTTGCAACACACACCAAACACACAGTGAATTATGTCCTCTCACGTGACACCACAAGATATAGAATGGAGATGGAACCCTGATCGGAAAGAAATATTGTCATAAGCAATCTTTTGTATGTTTAATGGATTCTTACTTGTGTACGACAAAGCATGCTGTCTTAACCTTGAAATGTTTTTTCATATGGTTCTTGGAAGTTACATAACATTATGTATACAAGCAGTGTTGGGTGTAACACGTTACTGTACACATTACATTTTTCGGTAACGCGTTACTGTTTTAAATTGCGTGAACAAATTACTAGATTCTCCCTTTGACAGACTAGACTGTAATAGTTACTACATTATTCAGAGGTTTACAGTAACTTTGGAAAATAACAAGGGAATAAGCCTCTCTTTTCTTCTCTCCCTCTCCTGACAGCCCGTCTGTATCTACGCAGCTCGCTGATCCAGTGAATGAGTGACCCGACACGACATTAAATAATACACATATTTATAACTAGTTTAGCTAGTTCCAGGGGTAGATCAAATTGGTAAATGTGATCGGTCTAACTTTTGACAATTTAAAATAGTTCTAGTCACTAGAGGGATTTTCGCCGCAGGTTTACATTTGCGTAACATTTGCGTGACTTGTCCACTTGCAACTGTCACAGGGGTTGTGCTGCAGTGCAGATACAGAGTCATCAACAGCTATAACTTTGCTCTATGCTCTGCTGCAAACACAACATCAAACCTCTCCAAGCACCTGCAAAGGCAACATGCTAACACGAAGCTAGTACCTATAGACCCCCGAACCCACAGTGATGATGTTGAGTGTGTGCCGACTCCGAACAAGCAGCAAAAACTAGAATTTTCACCGTTATTAACTTGTATTATGTCTTCCTTATTGCAATAGTAATTGTTATATGTGTGCACATAGGCCTAAGTTTTACGTTTTGGCTATAGGCTGTTGCTGAGTAACCCAAAAGTTATGTAAAGAGTAACTTTATGTAGAGAGTTAAGAACAAAAGTTATATATTGCTTTTTTTTTAAGTAATGAGTAATGTGTAATACATTAATTTTTTTTTTAGTAACAAACCCATCACTGTATCCAAGTCAGCATGGTTACTTTATTAATGACCTGTTAAAGACAATATTAACTGTATCGTTTTACATTTTAAAGTGACACAACTTGATTAGCTACTTTCTGTTACTCGAGGGTTGCATAACTCCATATCATTTTGGCAGTTAAAGTCTGCCTATGGAAAACAGAACAGGGTTTGCGTCGGAGAGAAGCAGGTTGTTCCAGCTCACTAACCGTCTGCTTTCAAGTGCTCTCCGTGCCTTAACATGCATATCCTTTTGCCATAAATTGCACTAATATATGCAGCTAATTAAAAAAACGGACATAGGTTCACTGTCAACATATAACTCCAGGACAGGAAGTAGTTTTCCGATTGAAAAAAGAAAAGGTATAGAGGTAACGGACACGGCTTATCCTGTCTAATATTTTTCATTATTTATGTTTTAAGATACATCATTTCAAATTATAAATCCTTACGTGCTTCTAGTTTTCTAACTATAACCAAACTATCAATACACTTAACCATGCATGTGGTAAACTCAATACTCAACAGCAATGCACAATAAACTACACTTTACAAATTAAAATAGAAAATGTTATTGAGGGTCTATTTTTTTAAACATTTTGGTCACACTGGTAACACCAATAAGAATGAATTATTGCTATTTTAATAAATCAAAAAGAACAAAGCTTAAACTTGGCTTAGGGCTGTCTTTTTGACCAGTATGCATTACAAATGATATGACCTGTGAGTGAGTAATAACTACCTTTCATATCAAAGCTCTGGTGCGCTGGATAAACATATGCGATGGACTACAAAATTGTAAGTATTTGGCACCATGTTGTGGCTATTCGTGTAGAGGGGTATAGTGGAATCCACGTTGGAATTGATCACTTCCAGTGACATTTCATATACTGGGGTGGCACACATGACTTAGAGAAAGACTACAACCTCTCAAGAATAATACTTTTTGTTTTCATTTCTTTCTTTTATCTGTAAGCAATAGAGAGCATTGCCGGAAGGGTACCAGTTTACACCCCTGCTTAAGGCCATAACATTCACTTATGGCCATGTTAACCTTAACTGCACCATCTAACTAAATGTCCTTATATCCTAATGTGAAATTATCAGTCTACTTTGTGTTCTTTTGTTCTTACTCTGATGTATTCAAAGTATTTGAGTTGCAGTCGTTTGGAGACTCAGATACCAAATCCTGCTGCGTTGCTGCAAAGGTGTCTGATAAGGTGAGTTTTTAGGCTGTGACAGTAAAATGTAGATATCAAAAACAATTATATCCGTCAAACCTTTATTTAAAATGGCCATCTTCCATAATGGAGTCTAAGAAACTACATTTCTATCTTGAGTTAAAGACTCATCCTCTTATGGATCTTCTCCTCAAATGTCCTTATGGTTCTACTTTGTGAGGAACGATATGACAGTTATTTCAAGTTTCTTTCCAAGTCATTGGATAAATGTCTAATTACAACTCTCAGACACAAAACAAATCTGGGTTACAGAATAGAAAGCATTTTTGATCATTCAAACATACATTTTCTTACTATAGTCCATTGTTATAAAGGTTATTGGTAGAAGATATAGAACCCTGAATGAATCCTTTTCTGACATTTAGGGTTTGTGCAAGGACTTTGTTCTGTCGTTT
>CALSBZ010044843.1:139457-149556 GCA_943591055.1 Gobionotothen gibberifrons | reverse complement strand
CATTCCCAGAACAAATGACCATATCTTCCCTTCTAAAAGGGTTAAATGAATAATCTTTTTTCTCAAAGTAATGATAAACCTGTCAGTTGGATGTAGAACAGTCAGATTCAATATAGATGTTTTTTATTTTAAAGAAAATTCAGATTGAACATGGTAAAAAAACTGTAAATTATAGTGTCCGTCCAAAAAGTATTTTGTACTTATAGTGAAAACTAACCTTGGATGATGGGTTAGTAGACGAAAAGCTTTAGGAATCCAAAGTACAACATATAATAAGTACCCTGTATCAAGATGTATGCAAAACAAGTGATATTTGACCTTTTTAGACAGATTTAGCAAAACAAAACCTCTTCTGGGGCCATTTGGGTGGATTTTTCATATCTCTGGCCCCCCTTGCTGGATTTTGACTTGTGACATCTCTTTCTAACCGTCAGAGCCAATGGAATCGAGGGGAACTCCCACATAGTCCTTATTTGGTAATGTGTGTGTGTTAGACTGCCGCATAACCAAGACCGGAAGCAGCAGCCACTCTGGTGGCTACCATTAGCAGCTAACTTTTGCTCTCCGATTTTTACATAAAAATGGAATTATGGATTATAAATGAAAAAAATTATTATACAGACACATTATCAACCTATGGATTAACCCATTCAGCCGCGTTTTTTCTCGTTTTAATGCCATTGAACATGTCTTTTGATCAGATTGACAGCTACGGTGAGACGATCTCCCTAGAAGCTCCGTAAAGGTACGTGTTGTGATGTCTGTGTTTGCTTCCCCTGTCGCGAGTTCGGATCACTCAGTGATGATACTATATACCTAAATAATCTGTGGAACCTCAGCTTTAATCGGATATCTTGTATGTGCAGCTACGATAAGTAATAAGGGTACTTTTATCTTGAGTTCTGTGCCAAAGTCCGTTAGCATTTTTCGCTAAAGGGTCATTTAGATGCTTCTTATGAGACTTGTGTTTTGTTTTGGTAAAAATGGTTTGTATCGTCAGTTAGCTGAGATTATTTCCGTTAATCTGGTATAACACATTAATAGGTTCTTAAATATTAAGATCCCCTGAGACACAGTGTCGTGAAAAAAAAAAAAACAGGGTCCCCGCCGTCGGGGACCTTGGGGCTTAACAGGTCAATAATTTGTACGGCCCTCGGAGGATGTTGAAAAAAATTGAAATGGAAAACTCTGTTTCAAACTCTGTTTCAAACCAAAAGCGAAATCTAGATAAACATAAAATCAACCAGGGCTTTTTAGTTATTAGCTAAGTGAAATGCAATTGTGCAAATTTCCACGATGGACCAAATACCTGTAGAATGACAAACCAATAGGGAATTAACATCTGCAGTTCCCCTCAGCTGTACAGAGCTTTATCACGTCTTTCAACTTTTTTTCTGGCTCCTACTGCTCTTTTCACTTTTTCACTTTGTCTCTTTTTCAGTTCAGTTTCAGTTTTTGGAGCAACAAGGGTTTCATACAGCTACTCCATGCAGGTAGAAAATAGCAGCTTGTCAATAAACATAATTGAGTATTTAGCAACTGAAGAGACAGATACTTCCCTCTGGAGTTGGTAGAGACCAGGACATAGCCAGAGTGAGAAAACAAAACAAACAAAAATGATGTCCTTTGAAACATTGAAGGTGCCAGATGTTAAAATAAGCCATTAAAAAAACCTATAGGACAATAACAGTCAGCTTCAGATGAAAGATTAGCTTGTAGTGAAGATAGTGTTTTTTTTCAAAAGTTGAATGAATGCTAATGTAGCTCGATGTCTGATTAATGCATCATTAAGGGATGTAATACTTTTTTCTTAAATTGATATGTCAATGTTGGGTTTTCAGCAAATTATGATGCTCCCTAGTGGCTAAATCAATACAGCTTTAAGCAAAGAGTCAAATTACTTCCATTCTATAATATGCATGGTGCAGAATTAAGTGCAAACACGTGCTAGACATTATGAATATTTAAATATGTACATGGCTCTTCAGATTCAATGAAAATTCAGATTTCGACTCACATCCATTTATGTTTTACAACTTACAGATTAACTCTGGTTAGCTTTTATATTTGCTGCTTTAAACAGTGTAAAGTAGGATTTAATTTCCAGAAATAAATAAATAGAAAAACCAAGGCCCTGCTGGGGAAGCAGGAACAAGTTTCTCAAGATTACATGAAAATGCTTCTTGATTGTTGAAAGACACATGGAATACACATGTATCATCAGCACATTAGATTATAGAAACAGAAGGAGAAATTCTTGATAATAAAAAACATAGAAGCCCTCTTAGTTGATTCAACACAATACAGAAACAACCATATATTTAAGTTAACATTATCTTAAATAATGTCAACTTAAATTTAACTAAATATGAGCTCTTCAGAAATGCAGCAAAGACAGATTGAGCGGTGGACATTTTTAGGATGTTTTGAATGGTAACAATGTGAGCAATGCTTCAGCGACAATGATGAAAGCAATTTGAAAAATCTCCCCAGCCTACCCATCAAAATGTACCCTGCCAGTCATATGATTTTCAGGCATCATTAAACAGCCTTAACAGAATTTGCAGAGCATGTCAAAACATTTTTTTATGTTTTACATTGAACTGAAAAAGAAAACACATTCAATACTTGTGCATGAATGGAGTCTTAATAACCGTTCCATCCATCGAAAAGGGATTCACAGAAACAGGCATCTTGTATTTCTCAATATTTTGGAATGCAATAATTGAGTTGTTCTTGTATTTTGAGAAAATATCTCATGATTAGTTCTCTCAGTGAGTGGTGCCGTTTGTAATGGCTCTGTGCACACATCATGCTATAATGACAGACAATCCTTGTGTCTGTATCTGAGTTTCAATAATCTCGCCAACCTTTGACCAATCTACTTCATACTTGCCCATCGTGAAGTAGATTGGTCAAAGGTTGGCTGAGGTCCCTCAATAATGCAGTGCTGCATGTTTAGGTATTTGGATCATATATTCGGTAGAAAAATTCAAAATCACAAGTCCAACGAGCTGGGCATTGGTTAACGCCAATGCTTAGCGCAAATGTGCAAATCTACGCAAATCAGAAACCACACAAAAAACATAGGAGCCTTAGGTATAGGTTAGGCATAGGTTTTCTGTATTTTTTCCTTCACATTGTCAATGATGGAAATAAGAATGTATGTGTTTATCCATACTGTTACTGTACAGGTTCCTTAAAGCAAAACACAAAGTTGTAGCCTCATTTTAAATGAAGACAACTCTATGTTTGCATTCAATGCCAAACTTCAACTTTATTTCAAAACATTCAAACCTGTGGAACACAGATGAACTGTATGGCCGGCTTAACATTTTAATGGGAGCTTTTGTACTCATTACTCGTTGATTGTAGCAATGATACCATAAATGCGTGCATAGACAAACAAATATTCATTCATAGCAAGGTAACACTTTATATCAAAGTCCCTGTACCAGCACTTCACATATTCGTAACTCGTCATGTTTTTCTTTTTTAAGTCCCAGGTATGAATGTGAAGACCCATGATTAGATAGCTTTATACAGATCCCATGACAAACAGCCTGCTTGTACCAGGTACACATGTGATGATCTTAACCTCACATAAAATAGATTAACAAGGGCCGGTTTCTTGAAAACATACAGACAGATGGGGTGACATATCTCAAGCCTTTTTGTGTTGCTCCCAATCTCCAGTGATACCGAAAATGTCCAATACTACAATCTGCAATTTTCTTCCAATAAATAATCTATTTACCGTTGAGGCCCAATGTTCATATACACCCAAGCTAGATATGAAAAACACAAACAGACTTTCACAGCTGCTCTTCTTTCATACGCTAGCACACCATCATCTGAATGCTTTTCATCACCAAGTCTTTTATCCCTGTTGACACCCCTCCGGCCACCCTGCACTACATTTTACATATTCCTTGAGCTCTATCCCCCACCATTGTGCCAATTTCTTCACCTTCCTCCTTCAATTTAAGACTAATTTCCTCTTCTGCTCGTAAGCCCACTTTCCTCTCTTCATGATTTTCCACACCCATGTCAGACTTTTTCGTTTGGCCCCACAGGAACACAGGAGGCGTGTGATATATATGAGAGGGGAACGCGATGACAGAGGGGCCATTCCAGGGATCCATGCTTCCTGTTCCCAGAGGAGCAGGTGGGAGGGAGCACCGCACAGCAGGATGGCCTCTTCGCTGTCCCTTTGGAACCACGGTTTGTGTGTGCTCAAAGTAGAATTACCGTGTCAGTACGTATATATCATTGAATGTGCGTGATTGCCTGCGTGTGGTTTCCTGGACCATATGTTCATGTTTAACTCGCTCCACATCTGCGCTGGAAACAATAGCAGCACCCCCTCTGGAATAACCACAGTCTGTCAGGGCTCATCAGACACATCCTACATTTAAATGATGTGGGCGCCTCAGAACCCAGCCTTGTCTCATTGCTTTATGATGGAACCCTGTCACCTTTGCCCCGCAAAATCAGCTAAATTTTCTGCTCAGGAAAACGTGCAAATCCACTGACCACATCCATGAGGTCTAACCAAATTGTGTTAGTGGTGGTCTAATGGATAGTGAGGTGGGCTGAAGATCAGAAGGTTGTGAGTTCAAATCCCGCCAGGAACACCACCACTCGTGTGCCCTTGAGTAAGGCACTTAGCCCTCAGTTACTCCAGGGAGAATGTCCCAGTAATAGGTCATTGTAAGTCGCTTTGGATAAAAGCGTCAGCTAAATGAAATGTAATGTAATGTAATGTGTTCCCTTGGGTGACGTTACTGTGATGAGGTCATATTTATTTGGTTGATTAAGTGTAAGAAAATATATCAATTGTACTTTCCTTAGTTCATTGTCCCCTGTTCATGTCAGGCTAATTCAAACCAGTTGTAAGGAGAATGGGGGAATGTATTAATTTCGCCTATAAGCATTTGTGCAGGCCCTAAATTCTGGTTTGTGTCAAAAAATAGTAAGGTTTCCAAGAAAGAAAAATGCTAATTAATCAAGAGGCGACCTCAAATGTTGAGAAATGAAGCCAATGCAAAGATGCCAAAAACTGCAGCTAAGCAGCCTGTTAGATAAAAACGCTTTGGTCTCAAAAGCCAATTTCCCTGTTCATGAACATTTTCTGGTTTGGGACATTTTATACAACTCACGTGTAGTCAGGGGAGGCAGAGCCTCACCTGTCATACTACAATGTAACGAAAGAAAAAAAAAATATATATAATAAAATGTCTCCACTGATCTGTGTTGTAAATGGGATTTCTGTGTGATTCAAATCGCTTTTTATAGTCAAAATCGGCAAATTTGCCGAGCTCCGCTACAACTACATGGGAGTGATGAGAAGTGAGGCAGGGACGAGCTCTGCCTCACGTAACCCCACAGAAACTGTCTGGAGCGCGGGCACTAATTTAGTGCGGGCACTTATTTTGTGCCCGCGCTCCAGCCAGTTTCTGTGGGGTAAGGTGAGGCAGAGTTGAGATCTGCCTCAAGTGAACAAATATCGAGTTAAATTAATGTTGTAGGCCTATGTGTTTTATCCTATGAACGGAACTCATTTCCGGTAAAAACTGGTTGTTGGTTCCGGCGCACGCCGAATTAGTAACGTGAGAGAGCTGCCTGCAAATGATGGCTCAAAGTTCACTTATGAAATTTGGTTTAAAAAACAAAAGACAGACTCCAAGGAGAGTCAACACTGCCCTCATATAGCAGTGATCCAGGGCCAGGCTCTCCGACTCCGGAGACTAATACTGTGACGGCCGCTTGCTCCACGGCGCTAGCAGTGCTCCCTCCTGCTCCCGGTCGTCAGCATGAAGCAGGTGTAGGCCTACCCGCTGACCTGTCTGCACTTGATGAACCGCCTTCACAGCCAAAACTGAAGAAGTTCCCCTACACTGTCTGTGATGCCCCTATGGGTTCATCAGTAGAGAGGAGGTGGCTGTCCTGTCTGTGCTGTGGTGATTGGTGATTGCATTGATTGCAGTAACTCAGGGCACAGCTATTTAAAGCCTCTCTGCTCCTCCCTGGGTTTTGTTGAGTATATTATGAGTTTCTTCAGTTGCTTTACTCTGTGCACTTCAACACTCTCACACACTTACATGTCCATTACTGATACCACTGACATCCATACCTCATACTTTACTGGTTTTGAACTTAATTAATTTGGTTTTGCTAAAATAAACATATTTTGCTAACCGTCGACATGGTGTGTCTCCTCTTTGTTGTGGCCTTTTGAGCCGGGTCGTAACAAATGGGGGCTCGTCCTACGGGTTATTTCTAGAAAGTTTGTGTAGTGCTCAGAGCACATTTGAGCAGCTGAGTAGTTGATGTGGTCCAGCTGTGTGCTGACTTGGCGCTGCTATTTGGGGGACACATCATGTTTTTGGGGTTTCAGGAAGCTTTAGTGTCGTCAGGTTTTGTGTGCCAATCAGAAGGTAAGATATTGCTGCTTGTTGAGCTTTTGTAAAGAGTTTTCCCCGCTAGGCTTAAGTGGCGTTTCCCCTTGGGTTGCGTCTGTTTGTTTTTTTCATAGTGTTGTGGCGACGTGGTTAGTGTCAGCTGTTTTCGGACAGCTGTCTCGGGGGCACATCCGCGTGATTTCTTGGTGTTACCTGCGTGCAGGTCGCTCCATAACGCTGCTGGGTTCCAGTGCGTAATTACCCGCCGCAAGCCACATGAAGACTAGGTGAGATTAGTAAGATTTTGGTTAGGCAGTTAGGGGGAAAATTCGCTGTTGGGTTTTGTCTTTTGCCCATGCGTGTTGACAGTTTAATACTTTGCCCTATGGGTTCATCAGTAGAGAGGAGGTGGCTGTCCTGTCTGTGCTGTGGTGATTGGTGATTGCATTGATTGCAGTAACTCAGGGCACCTGGGTCTGGTGCCCTGCAGCTATTTAAAGCCTCTCTGCTCCTCTCTCTGCTTCTCCCTGCAGGCACCCTGGGTTTTGTTGAGTATATTATGAGTTTCTTCAGTTGCTTTACTCTGTGCACTTCAACACTCTCACACACACTTACATGTCCATACAATCCTCACCCTGCATTTACAGTACTGATACCACTGACATCCACACCTCATACTTTACTGGTTTTGAACTTAATTAATTTAGTTTTGCTAAAATAAACATATTTTGTTAACCGTCGACATGGTGTGTCTCCTCTTTGTTGTGGCCTTTTGAGCCGGGTCGTAACACTGTCAATCATGGAAAAGCAATGTGCTTCTCATCGAGGTGGTATTAAGATTTTCTCTGGGTGGAATACAGCGCAAGTAGCAACGCGCTTTTCTGTCAAATGTGCATACATTTCCCCAGCCCAGGAGCTGAAGGTGCATTTACGAGGGATCAGTGGCGAGCCATCAGGGCCCTCTAGGCCTAAGATATTCTACAAAATAATATTTAAAAACATAAAAAAGAAAATGAGAAGATGATCACTACATGACAGAAGTTTTCAAAACCGTGTATGGTCTCTGGTACTTCCAGTCCAACACCGACTGCATGCACAGCGTTAGAAAATCGGGCCTTCAAAATAAAAGTTCAATGTTTTTCAAAAAAAAATGTCTTCACTCACACATTTGCGACCCACTCGATACGGGTCCGCGACCCACGAGTTGAGAACCACTGCTCTCTGAGGGCCTAAGATATTCTACAAAATAATATTTTAAAACATTAAAAACAATTTTAATATTTTTAAATATATTTTGACTTATATTTTTCATTAGTTTTACCAAAATAACTTGATTTAATTGTATTTAAAATAACATTTCCAAAGAAATATATCCTTCGAATCTTCCTATTCAGTTTCTGTTTGAATGTGAAGGGTTAAATGAAAGAAGCTCCTTTAGCCGTCTCTGCGAGTTACTGTGAAGACAGGAGCTGCTATGAATTCACAGAGGGCCCAGCTATGGTAACTGAACGAGAGTAATGACCAATCATATGTTCCCTCTAAATGGGTGGGTTTTATTATCGCAGACTTTATGACAAGTTCCGCCCGTTGTGAAGCTTTTCTTGTTTCCATAGAAACAACATCCTCCTGTCAACAGCGTAAACTCCCCTTCAAAAATAAAAGCATGCCAAATTACACTTAAGACATACAACTGCAACGCAAGTAACAAACACAATGCAATATCCTTTTCAATTCCAAAGAACACAAATTGGGTTATTTACAGGTGTTTTGTGTGGTAGAGGGTCACTTTCATTGATGCGTTTTGCACCCTGGGCCGTTGTTTTTCCGCTGAAGTACACCCTGTGACGTAATAACTTTTTTTCTTTTTTTTCCGAAGGAAGGGGGTCAGAGGGCCTAGGTATAAAAGTCACGGCTCGCCACTGCGAGGGATGGATATGTAGACTGGAAGCACCTGCGTAACTCGTTGGAGAGACTTAACAAAAGGGAGGAGCACTGCAAGTCCATGAGCCGTTTGAATGCTACAACCTATTGTTGCTGTTACCTAGTGCAATAAAAGAGTTAAATAACAATTGTAAATAACCCAATTTGTGTTCTGTGAAACTGAAAAGGATATTACATTGTTTTTGTTACTTTCTTTGCAGTTGTATAATGTCTCAAATTAAATGTAGGTTAACTTCCTGTTTTATTTAGATGCTTTTATTTTGAAGGCGAGTTTACGCTGTTGACAGGAAATTGTTGTTGCTATGGAAACAACGTGACGGAGAAAAGGAGCGAAGATTAATGAAGAAAAGTAATATCTATATATAAAGACAGAGAAAGTAAAGGATAACATGTATGTTTAAGTTTAGCACCCCCCGAAGGCACAAGGTTGATATTAACTATAATAATAATAATAAAATAAAAATAAAAATGTGGGTTGTGTCCTAATTTGTTTGTATGCTGTTTTGCAGCTTTGCATGTATTTGTTATTTTTGTGTCTTTTTTAGCTCTTACGCTGATATTGGAGATTTCAATAAATTCATATCATCAGTCAAGTCTTCCACCATTATTCGGATGGAAATGCTACAACGATGCTTGGCAATGGGCATTATTATATATTATTATTATAGGCCAGGCCTACTTTAAAGTCATTTTCCCCCCTGGAATAAGCTGGCCCACCCTATTTTATACAGGCCTGCCCTAAAGTAAATGTTTGCCTACCCTACTGGCAAGACGCTCCACTTCTGAAACGCGCCTGGTGTGGTATGAAGCGTTTGGAGGTCTGAACCTGACGTCACTGTTGAGACGGCAGTGGCCGACTCCGCCTACTTTAGGCTTCTCATCAACTCTGCAGAATACTATGGGTGACGTCACGGACACTACGTCCATTTACAGTCTATGGTCGGAACAAAACCGCGGCGCAGACGGACCTGGTGGAATCCCGGCACGTCAGACAACGGAGCGCAGCCTGGACCTATTCGTAGTAACGTGGTGTGTGAGTTGTGTGCGTCGCTGACCAACAGTAAGTTACTGTAGCAGTAAATTCACACTGAACTTGACATTATTAATCCTTTCACTGCATTTGAGTTGTATTGGAGTTTACTAACTGGTGTTGTTATTGATGTGGAGGTAAGCTACCAAAGCTAATGTTATCATTATTTAGCTGTACCTTTCTCCATTTGTAATATTATGTTTGACAATGTTGGCAATCTCTAATGTTTAGAGGACATATTAACCTGTTATACTGTAAGTTAAAGGAGCTATCTGTGCAGTATATTTCATGTTTATATTTGTAATGGTTTTATTACAACCTGCCTGTTGAACAGTTAAGAGAATGTGTTATATAGTACCTACCATTGAAGGGGAAGTTATGCTTATTGTTTACTGTATAATATAATTACTTTAGTTGCAGTTGTATATATGTCTTAAAGTGGACCTATCATGCTATATTTGAAAAATATATTGTAGGGCCATACCTACACTGAACAAAAATATAAACGCAACACTTTTGTTTTTGCTCCCATTTTTCATGAGATGAACTCAAAGATCTAAAACTTTTTCTATATACACAAAATAACCATTTCTCTCAAATATTGTTCACAAATCTGAAAAAATCTGTTGCATGATTATTGCACAGGTGTGCCTTAGGCTGGCCACAATAAAAGGCCACTCTGAAACGTGCATTTTTGCTTTATTGGGGGGGTCTGGGGGGGTCC
>CALSBZ010044843.1:63168-114457 GCA_943591055.1 Gobionotothen gibberifrons | reverse complement strand
CACACACACACACACACACACACACACACACACACACACACAACAAACACAAACAGCTCCTAAACTAAATATCAGGCTGCAGCCCTTGTATATTTTATTATGTGAAGCACTATATGGTTTCATGAAAAATATCTACTGTTTATTTGTACATATCTCCTAAAGCCTACAAATAAAGTGTGAAATGTAGGCCTCTTAAATGTTATTGAGCGATATATATTATACACACTGTTCTGCTTTCTTCACTGACCTCAGCAGCTGTTCTCTCTGTAAACATCGCATCACAATGAAAGCAGTTGTATTAAAAAAAGAAATAGCCTTAACATCCAGGGGAGATTAGTGAGTAAACAAACGGTAAAGGGCAGAAAGTCTGATGCACATTTCATCATCTTAAATAACTTATAATCACAACGGGAACAGTTTGCAGAGCTGTGCTTCGTTGACATAAGTCCAGCCATGCGTCACGCCTCTTTTAAACATCACTGTTGGCTGAAATCGTCTCCAGAGAATACTTCAGTGTACCCTCGGTTATAGCTCCTCCAGAGAGACTCCTCTCTCCTCTAAATCAGTGTATCCTCGGTTACGGCTCCTCCAGACAGCCTCCTCAATAATCGATCCTCGACGAGCCTTTAGCGAAATTTGTTTTCCTTCGAGACGGCGCGCCGACATCACTTTCCGGGTCGCTGCCGGAGGACCTGGGAGTCTGGGACGCGAAAATTAGAGAAATGACAAACGGCTAATTTCCGAGGAATCGCGCACATCTGACAGGCGCACGGACGCGAGGGCCCGCTCATCACTGCGCGCACAAGTGCGACCGCAGTTTTAATTTATAATTGTAATGATGGATTATCCGTAATAATTTACACAGAGACATCGGATTAACCGTTTTTATGCCCTTGAACACAACCTTTGATCACAAAACAGCAAAGGTACGAAATAATTATCATCATGGCTACGTAAAGTGAAGTTGTTTTCTTGGTCTTTCCTGGCTGCTAGTTCAGTGAGTTTTGGTCGTACAGTGATGAGGCTTATACCAATGGAATCTGTGGAATCTCAGTTTTCATGTGTCGTTTGTGCAGATAACATGACGTGGAAAATATTGCTTTTGCCAGTTTTGTGCTAAAGTTGCCGTTAGCCCGTTTCGCTAAGTGTTGATTTTAGACTCTTGGTGTTGGACTTCTGTTCCGTGTAGGTAAAATGGTTAATATCGTCTATTAGCTGAGTTTCTTCCCGTTAAGTGGGTATGCATCATTAATAGGTTGTTATATGTCAAGATGCCTTGAGACGCTGTTTCTTGCAAGATGTTGCGTCTGCCCCCGGGAGTCTCACAATAATAAGAGCGCTGTTAGGAGAGATTACGAGTGACATTAACAGTGGCCAATCAGAGTATAGTACTCAAACAGGATACGTCACACGGGATGAGGGTTCCCAACCAACCAGAATTGTTTAAACTAAGGAAGGAGCGTAATTCATATACCGATAGCAGCACCGTTTATCCAGCGGCTTAACGGTATACCGATACCGTCCAATCGGCTACCGGTACTGACTTAGTACCGGTTCTCGATATCCATCCCTACAGATGAGTGAGTGTTTTCTGAGGATACACACTCTGTTGGATATTTTACTTTCATTAGTGCAGAATGAAGTCCCTCATGGGATGTCATGCAGACCAGGATCTCTTCCAAAGCATTGTGTATCACAACATGTTCATTTAATTTGATCCGATAGTCAAGTATATATTCAAAGAAGGAGAACCAAACTAAATCAATGTGCTGAACAAAGCCATTGATGTTGAAATAAAAATGGTCAATACTGCTTTTGACTGACATCCCGGGTCTGTTTGTGAATAGCAATAGATTTTCCTCATCTTGTCCTTTTTTTTTTTACCCGTTAGCGGTGCCATTGACTCATGGGTAATGAATTTGCCTTGTGTCACTTTGCACGACAGCTGTCACTCCCCGACTTGGCACATTCATCCACATCAGGGGAGAGAAAAAGGGGAGCGGGATCGATTGGCGTTAATTATGCGGATGTAACGAGGGATAGTCTGCGTCTCCTCCAAAGGAGTCGATAAAGGTCAGGCAATTAGATTTTTCCCTTTTCTTTCTTGCAGGGATTCAATAATGTCACTATGGCGATGGACTCACCAGGCAAATTACCCGGTTTCAACTTCACACGCCTCTTTATTGCAATGACTTTTATTTGTGCCTGAAACAAATATGGTAGGCTATTATGTTATTTAGCTAACATGTTGTACTGAAAACAAGCCCAAATACCAACCGTCCAACATTTTCTAAACATATATTTTATGGACAACAGGGTAATGTATTAAAACTGGAATAGATTTTCTTTACTGACTTACTTAACCTTTTTCCCCTCCTTTAACTACTCTCCCTTTGTTTCACTGAGAGCAATGCTCTATTCTTCAGGACTGCTCAGATCCATACCTAGTTCAAACGCAATACGTGACTTCCTCTCTCTGAACAGAGCGGTACTTCCACATGCAATTCACATACCATGTCAGCTCATGGTGGTTATGAAATGAGATGATCAGTTTTTACCAGTATGATCTTAACAGTGACTTCATTAATGATCTACTTTACCAAACCTGCTTAAGCATGTGACTGTAATTTGTTGTTTAAACATAATGCAACCCGTCAATATATGTTCATGTACCAGTATTGCGTTGTTATGAATCCACCGATTTTCTAGAAATTCAGGATTGCCAATGTACCAGAAACACGATTTGTTGTGGTTTCTTTCTTCAATAATTTCAATAAAAAGAAAAAGATACAAATTCACAACAACAAGAACAAATGCAGATATATTTGCTTGAAAAGGCCACATCATTAATGGTGATTTTTGTTTGTGTGTGTTGGGTTTAATGGCCAAAGAACACATGGAACAGGTGGGTTTTCTGTTTGCAAGAAGATATGTAGACTTTCTGCTGTCTTATCCCTTACCTTTCAAGGTCAATGCCTAAACACAACCAGCTACACAGGATTCATTCATTAATTATGCAATAATTATATCATCAGGTCATGTGATTAGCAAGGGGCTATATTGAGGACTCGGCCCCACTCTTGTTGCTAGCAGCTTGGTAAGGTAACTGCAAGACTTTCATTCTGGTATCTCCCCTTGAATGCACGTGTAGACTCTTCTATGTGTGAAGAACAGAAAGAGGAAAATACTAGATGAGTATGACTGATACTCACAAAAACTCAAATCCATCCCATGGCCATTCATTACAATCAAGTGGGACACTGGGACCTCTCTTCTTTGAAATCAGCTACCCTTGAAGTCATACCTAACAATATAAAAGGAATCGATAGCCTTAAAGAACTTTTCCAGCAAGAAACATTTTTGATCGTCACAATCATGGTCACTCACTGACTTTCTGAAGAGTTTCAGAAGTTTTTCCAATATCCTTTGGCTTTCTTACTTTTTAAAGACCCAGAGTCGATACATGTCAGGGAGGGAGGAGGTGATGAAGGTTTTGACTAACCGCTCAAAGCACTTCATAATGATGGAGGTGAGTGCTACTGGGCGGTAGTCATTGGGGCTTGTTACTCTTGTTACTAGTGCACACTTTTCAGTATCATTTAGGACATTTGGCCATTGTGCAGGGTCGTCTGATGTGATCAAACCTGTTGTAGTGGTTGTGGTAGTGCTGCTGGAGGTAGGGGTTGATCTTCATGATGAGAAGATGTTGCTGTCCCACTGGAGGCAGATGTTGACGCCCCACTGCAGGTAGATATTGACGCCCCACTGGAGGTCGATATTGACGCCCCACTGGAGGTAGATGTTGACTGAACTGCTATGACCAAAAAAGAAACAGGGAATATCATGTTACAAGGAATCTTTGGAGTGCAATGCACAGTATAATCAATTAAAAGTGGAATACTTAACTTACGATCATCAGCATTTGGAGGGGACACCTTATCCTTTTCCGTTGCTGCTGCTGGTGCCAGAAACTTAAGTAAGGATACTTATAACAGTAGCATGTTAACAATTCAAAATGCTTTCACTTTATATAATTCAAATTCCTCATATTCAGCTTTCGAATGTTGTTCTTGGGGATAGCTTTCACTATTCTTCATTGTTTACTATTTCCATTTCATTTGAAAGGGACAATGTAAGTGAACATGGTTCCAATACAGAGGATTGTGCTGGAGCCTGCACTGTGGCTACTAAGGTTTTTATATTTACAGTGCAGTGAAATACAGTTTTCAGCATCATAAAACCACTAGGAGTACACTACAGAGAAGGAAACTACAATACAAATACACTCAACACATAGCACACTAACTTCACAATAAGTTATTTAGAGTACACTTGTCCAAATGTCTTGCATCTACCTTTAATAATTTAACATTCATAGCTTGACAGTTAGCTCAGTCGGACACAGGTTCATCAGTTAACTAGCCTACAGAAAAAGTTAGCTGATTTACCCCTCCAAATTACTCCATTACTGGTGTCCCATTAAACAACGGGTGAAATGTTAATGTAGAAATGACAGAGAGACCATGTTCATTTCAGTAATAATGTCAAAAAGATGAATGAAGACGTTAATACTGTAATTACTAGCTTCTACGTTCTTTCAGCCGGCTAGCTAAGCTAAGCTAACACGTAAACGGCAACTGTAATTTCTAGCTTGTATGTTCTTTCAGCCAGCTAGCTAAGCTAAGCTAACAGGTCAACGGCGTTGTACCGACCCGGCTGCGCACACTTGACTCGGTAATGTCACGGCCAGCAGAGCAGATACTGGCCGTTTCTCAATCCCAAGGATGCTGGTAGTCGCCTACTTCCAAGTCACTTCCTTCAGAAACGAATGTGTGCTGCGTCGGTTCAGCCATTCTCCGCAAGGGTTTTTGAAATTGGTCTGTGCGCAAAGCATTGTGGGGATTTTAAGGACGCGAAGTCTACCCATGTGCAGCCTTGAAATTTCCCCCAAAACCAAGGACGCGGCCTCGGTGGAATTCCAAGTATGCTGGAGATTGGAACAGTCCTTCGGCGGCACTCGATGACGTAGTATCCTTGAAATATTGGCTTGGCCAGTATCCTCGAGATTGAGAAACGGCCACTGTTCTGCTAGGTTAACTCATGTCATGTTAAACGTCAAAGTAAACAAAATAAATAATTTGATTCTAGTGTAAATTACGTAATTCAAGTTTCTCTATCCCCCAGTTAAGGTTAGACTGGCAACATTTAGTTATTTAGTATTTCATCGTTATCTACTCAATTTACCACTGTCTTGTTTTTTTCTCTCATCTTCATATTTTTTCTTCTTCCTTTTTTCGCTTCCAGAAGATAATTTCTCTTCATTTTCAGTGCCTTTCCTTGTCATCAGGATTGTTTTGTAAACAATCATGCACGCGACTTGCGACACTGACGGAGAGTGAGCCTGGATAAGGTGGGGCCCCATTAGGGAGGTCTCCTACTGTCATTGCAAACGTTGCGCATTGCCCCACTCACTCACTCAAATGCAGTTAATCTACAATAATGGGGACCCACTATTGTAGATTAACTGAATTTGATTAAGGCTTATGGCAATGTATGATGTCTGTTTAATTGTATTTTTTGTATAATTTGTTGTTCTGAATTTTGCATTTAAAAAAAACGACACTGATGTCGTTTAAAGATGTGTCACCCCTCGGGGGCCCCCTACTGGTCTGGGGCCCCAAGCAGTCGCCTGCCTTGCCTGTCCGTAAGCGGCGGCCCTGAATATAGGGACAGGACCAAAGATCTGGTGCCACAGTGGTACATTTAATTAAAAACCCAACCAAGATTTCTATTGGTTTCGTACACAACAATACCAACCATCCACACCCTAACCCTAATATCAGTGTCACTGTGCAGGCAAGTAGGCCACACCACCCATATTACCATTTTCACGAACAAACCAGAATCATGAAGGGCGACTGTGGCTGCGAGGGAGTGCGGTCGTCTTTCAACCAGAAGGTTGTGGGTTCGATCCCAGCCCATGCAGCCAACATGTCGATGTATCCTTGGGCAAGATACTTAACCCTGAGTTGCTCCCGATGGCATGGCCAACGGTGTGTGAATGTTAGGTCCTAGAGCTAGTGGTACTGCTCTGTATGAATGGGTGTGAATGGGTGAACGACATGTAGTATGTAAAGCGCTTTGAGGGGTCTTAAAGACTGGATAAAGCGCTATATAAGTACAGTCCATTTACCATTTACCATGAAAGAGAGAAAGTGCTATTTGTTTAACAAGCATTATTTTTTCTGCACCGTAGTGGTTATAATGAGGTTTGTCGGGAAGAACGATTAAAACCTTCCATCACCCAGAGACTGTTACTACTTTCTTTCTGTCTTTCTGTCTCCTCTTTCCTCTCCCCCTCCATCTTTCTCAGTTTTCCCCTGTGCAGGCTGTAAATAGAATCTGTCTCCATGATCAGCTGAGAAATTAAATGTGCCCACTCTGGCCTCAGCTTGCCTCTCCCTGCTCTGCATAAATAATGGAATGTGTTCTCAACGGCTGCAGAGCCATCATAAGTCCTTTATATGATGCATCATACTCCAGGTGCCAAGCCATTATTTTTCTGCTAGCTGCTGTTGCTTCCCCTTTTTTATTAAGATCTATACATATGGTTTCCTGCTCATTAATTTTTGCATTTAACGTTTTTTGAGATGAAGTAAAGGACACTTTTTTAAAACACTGCTTTAAATGTGTGAAGTCTCCAGGCACAATAGTCCCCATAGCAATACACCAATGCTTAGAAAAGCATGTTTGGTTATTTGAAAAATAGCACTGAATGTAAATTACAGCTTAGGGTATTGGGACTTAGCTGAGCAGGTATTATATTCATAAACCAGATGCGTTTATCTATAGATGGTGCTTACCAAAACCGACACAAGGCTAGGGTTGGGGTTAGATGTAACAATAGGAACGTTTTTTAATTTTATTTATGATTTTCTTGGTAATTTGGAGTATTTAAACTTAATTCATATTCAAATTCATATTCCTGCATTCCAAAAGAAACAAAAAGGAGTGTAATATGGTTATACTGTACTTAGTGTACAAATTGGTAAAGAAAATTACCATGACTCTTTTTCATTATAACATTCAATCACTATGCTTACAGTTCTCTTAAGATGTGCAGTGTTTGGTTAAAATACAAAAAACATGTACCTTTTGTCCTCTTGAGTACATTTTTGAAGAATTCAGCAACAATGGTGCCATGTTGTGTTGTTTACTCAAAGACGAGAATTAATTTGATGTTGCCACCATCTGATTCGGGCCTCTAACTGGCATTTCTCTACACTAGGGGTTTTCAAAGTGTGGGAAGGTGAGCCTCCCCTCAGAGAACATAAGAACAGCAGCACCCCCCCCCCCTCCCTCCCAATTATTATTGCTATTATTATTATTATTATTATTATTATTGTTGTTGTTGTTGCTACTGTATAATGCAGGTGTATTCAATTGCATTTCAAAGAGTTCCAGAAAGAGAACATTTCATTAAATGCTCTGTTTTAGCTGTCGACCTTTGTCATTTTCAACATTGTGGATAAATCCTTTTATGCTCCCGGCAACACACTGCATGTCAACTTTGCCTCCTTATTATACTCACCCCTACTTTAGTGGGAACAATGAGTCCAGATCATCCTCTGGCTGCAGCCTTGACCGGTACTTGCTTTTGATCAAAGTCAATGCGGCAAACCCGCACTCACACAGGTAGGTGGAGGTGAAGGGAATGAGCACTTATACAGCCTTTTTGGCTCGGTCTCCACAGGCTCGGTCTCCACAGACAGCCAAAAGTGTGCAAGTGACGTTTTCTGCCAGACGCTGTCTCCTCTTTCACTTTAGGTAACTTCACTAAAAATGGATCCATGTTGCCGCTCGCATAAAGTTAGCTGAAGTTAACTAGCTAGATTTCACTGTTTCTCGTTATTTTTTTCTGATGCTGCGCCTCCCCTGAAGCTCTCTGGCGGGGGGGCGCGCCTCACACTTTGAAAACCGCTGCTCTACACAACTTGTAATAGGAATAGGAATAGGAATTGAAAGAGGATTTTTCCCGCCAATCTCAACATTTACAACATTAACTCTGTCAATATTAATAATGTGAAGTCATAGAAAGAACTCTATGGTAAGCAGTGATGTTGGTATTTCTGTTAGAATTGGTTGAGTTTCTGCCTCTTAGCTCACTTGCTGTCAACTCTCAGGGGAACGTTTGATGTTTGTTTTCTTAACTGATGTTCTGGGAATAAAATACATTTAAAAAACAAAAATGGGCTAGATAGCTCAGATATGCCCATCCTCTCTTCCCTGCTGAGAAGATTAAAGATAATCTTGATCTGAAAGCTTGAATTTCCCATTTGACCCAAATGTGTCTAACAGTTAGTGGTTTCTGGGAGGGCTGCGGACGTGGCTCATATCGCATGAGAAGGATGTTATTACAGCTTGTAATGAAGACACACAAGATGGTCAGCAAACATCCTTTGGCGGACTGTAGCAGTAATCGAGCTGTTACACTGGCAACTTCTATATGTCACTTTGTTGGAGGAAATTCTTGTTATCTCTCTTGTCAAAACCGTATCAAACTGCAAACAGATTATCTGTCACATTAGCATTTTTTTGCGAATAAGTAACAGAAAAGGTGGGAGATATCGATAGCAAGCCTTAATTATTACCTTATCAAGGCTATTTTAACACCCCAGGCAACAGTTTTGTAGATACTGCTTCTAATCAGTGCTCAAGGAGATGTCTCAGCAGTGATTTATATATCAGTGTTTATATGACCTGCTTCACTGCTTAGCCCATGCAACCTGAGCAGCACGGAATTTAGTGTTTTCAAAGATTCTACATGTAAATGGCAGATGCATTTTCCAATATTTGCAGGCACTCAAAGTGATTTAGCTAAGACTAACATTCATACACAGTCATTTGGGGTTAGGGGTAGGGTTATTGTCCTTGGCATGTGGACTAAACCTCTACCCCTGTGATTGGTGGACAACCGGTCTGTCTTCGGAATTACAGCTTTCCATTTTTATATGTGATGTACAACACTAGGAAACCGAGAAGTGTACAACGAAACAATGTTTTAAAGAGACTTAACAAAAATGTATGCACAATGGAGCAATTCGTACATTAAGAAGCTGGGAGTGGCAAACATTGAGGCATACATCAATTTACTTCTGTCACCATGAACCTCACAAAATGCCTTCCATTGTTGGCAAGAATGTGAATCTCATCACAATTGCGCGCATTATTGTGCCAAGACATATGCAGTACTTCCTTTCACATTTAAAATCTGTGGAATTCCCTTGAAGCTGCACATTTTCACATGTACAAACTATAGGCTTTAAAGCTCAAGTTGTCATGTATCAGCCCCTACCGAAAATGCCTAATGTATCACCCCGGCTAAAGCCTATTTATAATTTGGGCTGGTTTTTCCTTCATAGTCATTACGGCTAAGGACTATGTTGCAGGGCTGAGCTATTCCCAGACTGCTGGTGTTGGCTTTGTGTTTAATGGGGCCTCGGGGTGTTACAATAAGATTAAATGTGGCCAGTCAGGGCACCTACTCATGTCACATAAAAAAGAACAAGGGCCGTGGTGCGTGACATTTATGAGATCGTTGGCCAAGCAGTGAGTGTTCGGGGACGCTGTTTGTTGTTGGACGCAGGTGTCTGCTGCTCGCCGAGAATGAAATTGATAGTTGGGCAACTTATCATAAAATGAACAGGGTGTGTTGCAAGATAATTACATCAGAACAGAAAGGCATCAACAACAGACACATGCTTAACATCTTACAGCGACAATATCATTTGTGCTTTTTTTCCTATATTGGGGATGATTTAATTCTTGTTTCAAATCATTTAATTAGACTATATTACATGTCATTTCTATATTGCACTTTGTACCAACACATGAAAATACAGAAAAAAGGCCTGTTATACATATTGTGTTATATGTAGATAATTACTATAATCACAACACACAATACCCTGTGATGACAGACTGTTGGCAATCCATGTACAAGCCCACAATGTAGAAAAAAAACAATTTAGTTTATGTTTTTTCCTCCACAGTGCATAACAATTTCAAACTTTAATCAAAAGTGTATTTGTATGAACTTGATTTGGATTCTTTTTAAAAAAAGTAAACTTAAAGGCAAGTTGGATGATAGCTGCTGTTAGAGATCTTGCTGATGTGGAAAAGTTGGTCAAATTGCTCTTCTTTTCCTTTCTTTTTCATTGACTGATCTTAACAGGGTTGGAGCAGGCAGACGTATTGACTAAGAGCATGTCTATTTTCATTATTGGCTTACAGTGGGGGTCGAAAAACGTTTAAAGACGAGACCCCAATCTTACAATTATTGAGATTTGAGGGCCATGCATTGCTCTTAAGATCTGACAAAGATGTGTATTTGCTTAATCATATCTTATTTTGTACACAAAGTTGTACAGTTAAATGTTTGTTAGCTTAAAAAATGTGGTTAAAGTTAAGATCGTAGTTTGTTGAGGTTATGGCAAGAATGTGTCTTTTTAAATACACATTTTTTAAATGTCTCTTTTTGATAATGATAGCTTGCGTAGAGACAGGATAATTATCGCCATAATTATCTACCTCATATCGATATATCTATTATATTTCCGAAAATTGCAAATTGAAGAGCATTAAAAAAGTCCCCACCACATTTCAATACGAAGTGATGTCCTTGGTAGTGGTGATCAACTGAATGCCATTGTATTTGAGTTATGTTATATGTGTTTTTACATGTTTATGTAAAGATTGCATGAGTGCAGTAGTAATAACTCCAGACATGTGTCCTTCCCACTAGGCGCTTGTAGAGGAAACACCACCTCTTTCACAAAGAGAGCTCAGTACAGCTAACCTTTGGCATTAAAATCACAAACCAGAGTTAAATAGAGACAGCTTGCAGTGCTTCTCCCCAGTTGTCAAGATGAGCAGACTGAGTAAAGCTTCAAATATTTAGTACTAGCTTGGTACAACCATATTCTTGATTTATTCCTCTCCTCAAAGCTTTTTGACAACAAACAAGGACGGCTTTCCAGTGTTTTCACCGGAAATTAAGATCCTTCAGAGGTTTCATGAGGTAACCTTGGAATTTATAACAGACCATGACCAGGCAATGTACATTTAAACAACACAAAATGAAAAGCATTTCCACATATCAAAGCTATGTATCAACCCCATGTAGTAAAGATACATCTTTTACTGGGTCAGGTCTTAACTGGCGCACTGGACTATGATTGTAAAGCCATTTTGGTGTCAATGATGGTTGTGCTTCACATTGCAAGCAAATTACCTTGTGGTTGTGTGGTTTAGCTGGAAAAAGCACAGCAGCCATAAACCACAGGAGGTCTGTAAAGAGCCTGGAACTGTAACTGGTAAATTACACATTTGGAACAAAAGCTGTTTGGCTGGATGGTGGACGTTTTGCTGTTAACAGGGGGTCATTCCAAGCAATTTAACAGGTATCTTGGTAAGTGCTCCTTCTTCCCTTTTGCTTCTGGTTGCTGTTCCTCCCAACCTTCCTGCTTTTAACCCCCATTTTCTTTCACTTCCCCTAAATTAGAGGCTGTATCAGCGGTAACACAACCTTCGCTACCACATAAACAAAATTGGCTTTTTGTGACTGAGGGGGACTGAAACCCTTCTGTTTCAGTGGCTGTAGCTTTAAATGCAAATGAGCTGCTGCTGGCCACGCCCCTTTGCGGATATGTTTCTGGTTCTCCGCCCCCTACCCGAGCAGCTCCAAGTTAATGGTGAACACTGCGGAAGAGAAGCGTTTCACAATGTCCACCGGCAGAAACTCAGAGGAGCCAGATTTTTGCATCCTAAAACAGCACAGCGTTTAGTCTTCTTAGACATCCTGACAATCCACAAATGACGTAAAATATGAACTTTTATGTCACGTGTGAACCGAGCATCAGAGCAGACTGGGCTCTGGTTTCAGACAGAGGGTGAAAATAGGTGCTGAAGCACAGGCAGTATGAGAAAAATAAAGAGCTTTTTGAACATTAAAGCATTACAACATGTTACAGGAGAGTCACAAAATACAATTTGAACCTGAAAATGAGCAGAACAGATTATCTCTTTGAGCTAATTCTGCTACAGTTCTCAAGCAGAGGGAGAAGCATTCTTAAAAGGCCTTTTTTCTAACTTCTTAGCTGTAGAGACGTTATGTCTTAATCCTAAAACAATAACTTCCTATATTTTTTTAACATGATGTAGTTCCTAAAGATTCATTGGAAGCAGACCAAGTATAGCCCAATGCTATACTTTATTGTTCCCACTACAACAGAAAGCGTTTTTTGAACATTAAAGCATGTACATATGTCACAGTAAAGACACACAATCTAATTATGAAACCTGATAATGAGCATATTAGGTCCCCTTTAAATGTTTTTGGGGGTTATCTTACCCAGTGGCGGCCGGTCCATAGGGGCGATAGGGGCGCCGCCCCACCTCTTCCCACATAAAATAAATAAAAAATAAAATAAAATAAATATATTTTATTTTTATTTTTATTTTTAATAAAAAAGGTAAATATTATATAATTTGTATCAGTAAAATGTATAATCTACAATAACATCTTGTTTAAAATTGTGTTACGATGTCTAAAGTTACTGATAAGTCACATGTTTCCTGCCTGGCCTTGCCCATGTCTTACCATCATTACCCTCTCTCGCCTGGGCGGTAAGAAATCAGCCTTCATCCAGTGCAGCAGCAGCCACTAGCAGCTGACTGTTGCGAAACATAATTTCAGCCAATCAGCGTCGTCAAATCTGATTATCACGGGGCGCCAATGTCAGCGCCGGTCCAATCAGTGAGTAGTTTGGACAGTGACTCGTATCCGGATTTTTGTAACATTACGTAGCCTACAGTCCGACCGCGGCACTGTGAGTGTATCACACATATACAGCCTATGGTATCACATCATGAAACCTGTTAATGTACGCATTCAAACACTTTTTCTTTTACCAGCTGTATTCACCTTGCAGGTGTAGATGTGGCTTTTATCCTGGATAAAGTGTTTAAGTCATGAATGTTTAAAGATTAACTTCTTCATATTTGACTAATATTATACTTGACTTTTCATTAAGTAGTATGACGCTGCGCTGCGGTTGAACTAGATTCGCAACTGCGCATGCGTAAGTGGCAATAACTCTCCTTACCAGCGGGCGGCGGTAGTGTGTATTCGTCATTCAAAACAGGCAACAACCAGAAAACAGAAGAAGAACAGACTACGTGAGTCTGTTCTTCTTCTCTGTTTTCCGGTTGTTTTCTATTTGTTTATATCTGTGTGTTAGCTTCACCTTAGCATGTGTTCTTTGCAGGTGTTTTGAGGTTTTATTATGATTGATTTAAGTAAGGAAGTAACACGTGTCGGGGCAATGTTAGTAACTGTAGTGTGGTTACTGAATTATAAAAGTAGCGCGAGTCATAATTTAACGTGTCATTTCTCCAAAAAAAATTTTTTTACTCACTATGTCAACAGCCCCACCAAAAATATTTTCCACCAGCCGCCACTGATCTTACCCTTTCCCTAAGGAAACATATACACTTTGCCATATGGATAATTTAAATCAGATGCCAAAAAAGTCCAATTGCACTACACCACTAATCTGAATGGACTTTTGCACTGTACTAACATGATCCAATATATTTTGTGAAAAGGACCTGTAAATGGCAAGATAGCGTTTGCAATCCATTCTTTTTGGATTCGCCTGTGATTTAGCTGCTGTGCTGATGTTGCAATTGCTTTTTGCAAGTGTTAAACCCCCTTTTTCTCCAAATGTTGCCTCCTTCCAATGACAGGTCATGCATACCGGGGAGATTGATGCTGTAACGACACTGACAACTACAAACTGTTCCAACATCTTGCCATACATCTGTTGGCTGGTAAACATGCACTCTCCAGTGACTTTCACATAATTGCCACATTGTTACCGACACGATTTGCATATCTAGATAGAATAAATGAGACACTGAATTGGAAAAATCTGTGACAGTTATTTAAACTCCAACTCAAGGTTGCAACTGTTGCCTTAACAGCTAATAAGCAGAAATGAAATGGAGGATTCTAAACTTTATTTCTTACCTTTTCAAACCTGTGAGATGATTCTCCATCCACTTACATGTACTATAGATCAGCAATTCCGTACTGAGCATTATCATACATTAGTGAATACTGTCTTTTCCATAGAAACCTAGGAGAAACGTTCCCAACAGGAACTGATTCTTGCCTGGCTTCTTCTTTGATTTGATCTTGGTTGCTTTTCCCTACAGCAGGCCCCCGTTCTGTATGGATAATCAAAGTCATGCAGATTACAATGTCGTCCATTTGTCTGTACGTTTTGGTTCTTTGAAGCCGTCTTTATAATCCTCTGGAACTGTTGTCGGAGCCACAAATCCTTAGGACAAAAGTCTATTGTTTGTTCATCGGGGGAGAACTTCACTAATGATGCACCAACGCCACTCGCAGTCCAACCAAATTCACTGCTCACTGTCTCACAGTGATCAAACTTTGGAAACACTGGTGAGCCACATGTAGAATAAATAGCACCAGTAACAATGTCAAACAAAACCTTTTATAAGACTCATGTTCAGAGATCCATTGTGCCCAGTGATGGGGTCGTTACTCAAAAAAAGGAATATATTACACATTACTTTAAAAAAAAGTTAACTTGTTACATTACAGCCTATAGCTAGAACTTAAAACGTAGGCCTACATGTGCACACATAACAATTACTATTGCAATAAGGAAGACATAACACAAGTTAATAGTCGGCACACACTCAACATCATCACTGTGGGTTCGGGGGTCTTTAGCTACTAGCTTTGTGTTAGCATGTTGCCTTTGCAGGTGCTTGGAGAGGTTTTATGTTGTGTTTGCAGCAGTGGATAACAGCTTCTGGCCTGGACACAGTTTGCACCTCACCGTCACATTCCTGTCCTTTCTTCTGACACATTTAAAATAATGGGCATACCTCCACCCCTCGAAAGTTATAGCTGTTAATGACTCTGCCATGTCTCTGCACTGCAGCACAACCCCTGTGACAGTTGCATGTGGACAAGTCGCGCAAATGTTATGCAAATATAAACCTGCGGTGGAAATCCATATTTAAAATATACCCATTAATACGTGTTCCTGGAAATGTAAAGCATCATCATATGGTTCGAGCAGCTGCTTTTTAGGTGTTTATCCTTTCCCCTTCTTTTTATTTTGCATTTAGGCCCATCAACATTACTGCTGGCATTTTTAGCATTTTTGTTGTTGCAATTTTGAGTTAAGAAAATACTATGCCATCCTAATTTAGGATCTCTAAAATAGGATAGTTTGGTAAAAGCTAAATTACCACAACCAATTTGATTAAGACAGACTCCTGGTTGAGAAGGCGGAGGCAACAGGTTGGTCATGAATTGTAGTTTAAGTGGTCTGTTTTTAATTTAATCTGTATTTTACCTGTAGAGACTCATGGATTTTTTTAAAACCCTGACCCTATTCAACAACATTGCAGACACAAACCCGTGGCTATGTAAAAAGAAAACAAATTACAGAATAATATCAAAACACTTTATACAGCTTTTTTTACAAGTATAAAGGGACCAATCAATTGAAACATTATCAATCAGAAGTGCCTGCCTCCAAGTAATTTAAAAACCCTTATACTAGAAAGGTCAAGGTAATTTTGCTTCTGTATTATAATGTATTCTAGTCCTTGTCATACGGACAATTCCTCAGAAATAAGACTATAACTTCCTATACTTTTCTCTACAGGATGTAGACCCTAAAGATACATTGGAAGCAGAACAGGTACTGCCCCATGCTATGTCCTTGAGCAATACTCTGCACGACAAATTGCACCTCATTATATGCATCAGAAATGTATTTTCCTACTACAATAGAAAGCACAATTACAGTACAGCACTTCCTGCCGCTTTCCATTTGGTGTAAGAGTGAGCCTACTTTTCTTACGGTACATACTGTATATAGCTATGTTCACATTCTAAATTACAAACTGTTAACATGGGGCGATTTAATGGAAGAAAAAGTCATACGGAAAACGAAAAAGAAGCAGTAATTGCATCTGCAGTTATCTGTTACCCGGAAGGGTCGTTACCGGGGCATTGCTGCTTCAGGTTGTCAGGCTGGGTGGATAATTTGGGTGGAGAATGTTAATGAGTCAACATTACCCTTAAACAGCTGTCGCCATGGTGCTGCTGGGGAAGGCACAAATGTTCCGGTTGACTAACTAATTGACGCACAGTGAAACACTGGTTGGCCCAAGATGCTCTAAGGTATGATTGTATGCTCGCTGTATCATTATAAGTGTTTACTGGGGAAAAAAGGGCACTCTGCAAACCTTCCCTGGATTAATAAAAGTTGGAATGGCTATGCGGCAAACATTATCATCATAGCATTGACCTGTGGGGAAAAAAGTAGAGTAATCTAAAGAAAATTGGCAAAAAAGAAGCATACTTAAAGTCGGTTTCCAAACACATTATGTCCAACGCATTGACCTCCAGGGAAACAAGTACAGTAATCGAAAGAGAAGAGGGTTTGAATGAAAATGAAAATAGCTGCAGGGACAGTTAATGTGGTTTCCTACTATAGCTTCAACTAAAGCTCTAACACTCTTATTATGTTCAGAGAGGATCAGCACCAAGGACAGCAGCAGAAGTTGATCACAGAGTGTACTGTAGGTTAGACTTATGTACTTTGAACCTACCTCAATGCTTATACATCTGTTTGTATTTTCATAAATGTTAACATTTAAAGCAGAGTCTTAAAGGATGAGTCAGGTGATGTCAATATAACCCAATATCACAAATCCTAAATCAAACAGAGCTGGTCACAGAGTAATTGGTGACAATTGACGGCAAGTTGAGGTGTTGCACCCTTTAAGTTTCTCTGCAATTATATATATCCTCCGCGTGGTTTTGTTTTGATGAGATTTTTCTTTTGGTTCTTGGAGTACACTTGTCTGTATATTAACTTATTTTTGTATTGTTTTGTATTGTTGTTTTTTTGTTCATCAAAGGATTTTCAAGGCAATCGATTTGCAGCCAATCAGAGACGAGACTTCTGCTGCACGCATCATGCGCTGAGGCAGACAGAGCGCATGCGCAAAGCCACTGACACTACAGAGACCACGCAGTTATCATGCAGTAGGTGAAGAGCGTGGCGCGCCCAGAGGAGAGAAATCAGCACTTTGAGAGGTAACGGTAAAAACTATTTATCAACGGATTCAAAACACTCAAGTCTTAATACATTGCAAACCTCAAAGTCCTAGCTATGGTATACATGTTGTTTAACGACCGAAAACAAAGTAATGTCAGCTAACGTTACCATAGCTAGGTAGCAGCTAGCTAGCTACGGTAGCAGCTAGCTAGCTAGCATGCTTTGAAAGTGAGCCATCATTACGTGCAGTAATGATATTTTTTAATGATGTGCAAGATGCGTGCTCGAGTGGCTGAGCGTGATGTGCAGTGCATGTTTCAGAGTTACTTTTTCGCAATATTATTTAATAAATAGTTTAGCTAGCTAACTAGCATACATTGTCACTAACTCCTAATGTTAGCTCAATCCTTAGTTTTATAATCGATTTTTTCTTGGGCATAATGTTACACAATGCACATTATCCATATCTTTTAGATCCTATGTTAAGGCTATAAACAGAGGTGGGAGAAGTTCTCAGATCTTGTACTTGTATAAGCAGGGGTGCACATAATTGTTTTGCCCTGGTTCTCAAAGGAGCACCTGGAGATGTTGCTTGGTGCATCCTTAAAATGAAATAAACCAGACCTTTTGAGGGGTACTTGACTTTATGAACAGGGGGGGGGGGTGCGCTAGTGAGCACGCTCATTAAGCCTCGCAGCGAGCGCATAAAGCAGACCCTTCACGCGATAGCGAGGGGTAGAGCGAGGGATCTCAGATGCCGTGGTGCTCGCGGACAGATTACAAAAATTAAACCTAAATAGCTCGCGAATTATACTTTGACGACCGTTAATATACCTGGGCGGCCCGCCCAAGTAAAGTCTATGTGTGGGAAACCTTGCTATCTTACCAGTTCTTATGCAACTCACAAATATCTAGTGGTGCACGATAATTATCGGCCCGATAATTATCTGTCCGATATTAGGAATTATGACGTCATCCCGATAAACCCGATAAAAGTATTAATAGCCCCGATAATATTTGGGTAAAAAAAAGAAAAAAATACTGCGGTGTGGGTGGATTCGGATGAGGGGCGCTTGTTTTTCACTCGGCTCCTCCCGTTTTGCCAGTACTGTGGTATTAGTGGTTTAGGAAGAGGGGAGTTTTTCACAAATCCAGCGCTCCCTAACTCATGCCTGGCTGTGACGTAAATGGTGTGCGGTGCAGCCGTGAAGGCAGGACAGTAAACAAACATGTCGTCGGTAGTATGGGACTATTTCAAAGTTTCAGAGTTAGATAGTTCGCTTGCTATTTGTATAAACAAATGCAATGCACACTCCTTCATACTCTGATCGATAACGATATACGGGACATAAGTTTCACCACGGACATATGGACCAGTGATGTTAGCCCCGTTAGCATGCTAGGTCTGACGGCGCAGTGGCTGGACAAAGACTACAAACATTGACTGATTGACTCAATTATATTTATTTGGGAAAATAAATATGGTCACTTTGAAGAGTCAAAACTGTTCTTGGCTTTGTTTTGTTCATAGTAGTAATGCTCATGTCATTTGCTCACTACTAGTCTTTTTTTTACCACCAGGTGTGCAAAAACTACAGGTACATTTAATATATATATATATAATATTATTATCGGTTATCGGTATCGGTCTTGAGAAGCAGGAAGTTATCGGTATCGGTATCGGTTTCAAAAAAACAATATTGTGCATCCCTACAAATATCTCTCTCTTCTCTCTTTTCTATCCCTCTCTCTCTCGGAGAGAGATGCGCCTTTTTTCAAATGATCCGGTGCTCTTTTTTGGCGGGGTGTGCGCACCTGCTATGTGCAGCCCTGTGTATAAGAGTAGAAGTACTCCGTTCTTATACTTGAAGTGGTATTACTGTACTTAAAGCTGCTGCTGTGTTATTTAAGTTATTTTTGCTCAAGCATGTGCCTCTTTTCTCCCCTCAGCTGTTAGCTGCAGTACCAGTAATTGCAACCTACCAAGATTAAACAGCAGCCAGAGATCCTCAAGTAAGATTTCTTGCCATATTACAAGTTTTATCAATTCTCAATGTCCTATATGGTATTGCTATGCAAACAGTGAAAGGATATGGAAATCATCAAGAGGTGGCTAAAATATGTTTTTCTGCTGACCCTGTCCAGAGCAGTACATTGCTTTGCTTCCAGGTGGTTGCTCCTGTCTGCATCTCCAAGCTCGGGGCATACCGGCCATCAGTGGCGGACTGGCCATCGGGACGTTCGGGACGAATCCCGATGGGCCGCTCGGCCCACTTCGGTACCGGCAGGGGTGGACTGGCCATCTGTAGAATCACCGAACGGCCGGGTCGGTTCGCTGTTTTTACCGTCCACCGTTTCCCAGTCCGCCCCTGCATCATCTACTCTAGGTAATACACTGACTATAGATAAGTACTGTACCTTTTATAAAACCCCACTTTAAACACCCAAACTATCCCTTTATGATGTGACATTTTCTACACTGTTAACATTAGGAAACACTTAAGAAAGAAAAGAAAGCTGCAGGAGCTGATCATTCCTAAAATACAATTGGCCATATGATCACCAGTAAAAAACAACAACAATCTGCACTAAATATTTTTTGGATTTATAAATGTTTTGTGACTTTTTCCTTTGTGTACCTTAAGGGAGTTATCCCCTGACAGCTGGACACTACATGATAGCAGAGGACCAGACCATCGTCAGTGGCAGTGTCCTGAATGCTGTCGACGCCCTGATGCTGATGTTTGCAGCATATTACTGCCTCAACATCAGTTACCGCTCAGAACTGGGAGCTACCCTGGAGTTCTTGCAGAGGTAAGACTTGAATTGTGATTATTAAGTCATTCCATCTTAAACCACAGAGTAGAGGATTGTGCACATTTCTGAGACACGATAAGTGCTCCTGACAATACAAGATCATCAAGATAAAAAGATGATTGTGCTGCATTCTGTTTCGCATTATGCTCTCGTTTTGTCTTGGGATGTAAATTCAGCGTACCCCTTTCCTTTGCAGTGGTGTGCTTTGGCTCCTCCCTAAAAGCCCAAACTCACTCTTAGCCAATCGGTGGCATCAGGTATTCAGCTCAATGAAAATGACAGAAAGAGAGCCCTTTGTCGACAACAAAAGAAAACCTATTCGGTTATTTGGAAAAATGAATTGTTTTCAAGGAGTCCTATTGAATAGGGATTCAGGTAGGACTGTATAGGGGAAGGTTTCACTCTGAGTGACTTACACTTTGGGGTGTCGGTAAGAACACACAAGATTCTTGGTAGCGGTTGATTTCCTTAACTTATTCATATCAACACAACAGCACAGTAATACAGCCATGGAGCAGGTTTAGTGTATGTGTGTGGTCTATAACAGTGAAACACACAAGTATAATTAGAATATTGTACTTCTACCACCAAGTAAAAGCTTAGCGTGAGTGTCAGCACCTGATGACAATGGAATCTGACGAGGAAGACGCAACTATTTCTTGCACCGAAATGGGATGGGCACCGGAACCTGGTATTATTGCAGTGAACAAACACATTAAAACTTCTTTCAGTTAACTACGATGCTTTTACACCGCTCACTCTGCTGCTGACACGCACCTCATCTGCCCCAGTTACACACAAACCTCTCAAGATGGCACTCGTAGCTACCCACATTCAAATGATCTTCAAGTGACCGCTTGCTCCTGTTCACAGACCTGCTGCGATACTGTCCAGTGTGATAGTGATGCCAAGTGACGACTTTATAGAACAAAACTCTATTCAAACCAATGCTTTAAATGTACAGATATGATCATAACAGTTAATGAAAAGTACATTGAAGAGTAGCATTGCCCTTTGACTTCAAGCTGTATAACTGTCAAGACAATGAATGGCTGTATCATCCACAGGATTTGTAATCAAACACTAAATGTAAGTTTACTTCTGTCTTAACAGGTGCCTATTCAAGATCAATCCGGACAAGGGGACTAAAGTGGAGAGGAAGGAAGAAAAACAAAAACAGCACTCGATTAAGGTGCATTCATTAATTACAAACGTCGCTGACTTTGAATGGAGAGAGTAGAAACACACACACATAGTCATGTACACACACACACACACGCACACTCATAACTGGTAGATTTCTTTAGTGTTTATAATTGTTATCTTTTGAACAAAATGTTGGGAAAATGTTGGCTATTGTTAAATGTTGAAATGTTTCATTGCCGGTCTATATAATATATTTTATTTATTGTTTTTATTTTTGTGATGTATATTATTATTTTCAATAATATATTGTGTATATATAAATATATATATTTGTGATTTTTTTTCTACAAAACATCTGACAGTTAATGTAAACTTGGGCTTTTGCAAAGTAAAATGACATGTTTTCTTTGTGTTTTACATGTAAATGGACTTAGATTTCATGAAGTTTGCTGACGACACGACCGTCATCGGCCTTATCACCGACGGCGACGAGACGGCGTATAGAGAGGTCGAAAACCTGACATCTTGGTGCCAGGATAACAACCTCCATCTCAACGTCAGCAAAACCAAGTAGCTGATTGTGGACTACAGGAAGCAGCAGAGAGGGACACGCCCCCATCGCCATCAATGGGACTACGGTGGAGAGAGTCAGCAGCTTCAGGTTCCTCGGGGTCCACATCACTGAGGACCTGACATGGACTCATCACACTAACAGCATCACCAAAACAGATAGACAGCGGCTCTTTTTTAAAATTGTATTAGTCAATGTATTGACTTATGATATATTAGGATTTGGTTTCTAAATGAGAGTTTTAGTTTAGATAAAGTTGCACAGTACTTCAGCTCATCATTACAGTTATTCCACAGATGAACACCTTCTGTTGTGATGCAATGAAGTTTGGAATTTGTTCGTATGGGTGGTTTTAAAATAAATGCTGTTTCCTCTCAACATGTGTATGCTTTCTCTCCGTGTGTAAAATCCCTGGACATTATGATGTAATTGTTCTGCAGGCTGAGGAAGTTCGACATGGACTCCAGGATACTCTGCATCTTCTACAGGTAGAAGAGAGAGTATCATTCATAGAGAGTATCCTGACTGGCTGCATCACGGCCTGGTACGGCAATGCAATCGTATTCCTTTTACTTGCATATAGACTCTTCTTGCACTATTTCTATTCTATTTTATTTGTATTTACTTGCACTATTTTATCTGTTTTATTTGTTCTATGTTCTATATATATATGTTGCACTGTTGGAGAAGCATGTGACTTCAGTTTTTCATTGCCACGTCTACACTGAAGATAATGTACAAATGACAATAAAGCCTTGAATCTTGAATTTACGGTATTTTTTCAAATGTCTTTTTTTATCTTTTAAAAAAACATTTATTCTGTGTTTTTAGAGGTGTATGACTCTATTATAACAATTAAAGAAATGTTAAAAGAAAAAGATTTAATGGAATTACAAAAACATTTCTTGTAAAATGACAGTTCCTTTTTGGCAAAAAATGTGATAGTTAATGTAAACTAACGCTTGCAAAGTAAAATGACGTTATTTTCTTTGTGTTTTACTTGTAAATGGCCTTAGATATACGGTACTTTTCTGTAATAATAAAAGTAATTTTCTGTATTTTAGCTTTTCTTTATCATTTTTAAAAGATAATTATTCTGTTTTCTAGAGGTTTATGACTCTATTCCAACAAATAATATATGTTAAAAGACAAATATTTAATGTAAAATTACAGTAATAGAGGCTACTTTTGGTAAGGTAAGTTACTGTTTTTTTACATGTTATCTCCGTATTTTATTTTACAGTTTTTTTCCTTTTTTTAACGGACATTTTCTGGCGCCCCCTTCGCCAGAACATTTCCGTTTTTTTACATTTTTTTTTTTACAGTGTACCTGACAGACCGTAGCTTTTCAGTGCAGCTGGGTGCCTTCTCCTCTGCCAAAGCCCCTCTTACCTGTGGGGTTCCCCAAGGCTCGATTCTGGGCCCCATCCTATTTCTACTTCACATGCTGCCCCTGGGTTCAATCCTTACAAAACACAATGTCCCCTACCATTGTTATGCAGATGATGTACAAATCTATCTGCCTCTCAATTCCAATGCAAACTCTTTACAGCTATTGATGGACTGCTTGACAGAGGTCAAATCCTGGCTGAGCCTAAATTTCCTCAACCTAAACGAGAGTAAGACTGAGGTCATCTTTTTTGGACCCCAACCTCCAGCCTCCCCAGTTGATACTCTGGGCTCCCTCAAAAAAAACATCCTCCCCTCTGTCAAGAACCTTGGAGTGACCTTCGATAACACTTTTAAATTTGATAAACAGGTCAGCAGCATAGTTAAAACCTGCTTTTTTTAAATACAACTATTGGCTAAGACCAAGTCGTTTTTATCTTTTAAAGACTTGGAAAGGGTTATCAATGCCTTTGTAACCATGTGGGTATGGACCAGGCCTCAATTAGACGCCTGCAGCTAGTGCAGAATGCAGCTGCACGTCTTCTTCTTCTTACGGGCCACAAAAAGCGTGACCACATCACCCCAATTCTGGCCTCACTGCACTGGCTTCCAATTCAGTTCCGAATTGATTTTAAACTCCTTTTATTTGTTTTTAAAGCACTAAATGGGCTGGCTCCGGCCTTTATAGCCGAACTCCTCCAGCGCTACACCCCAGCCAGAGCCTTAAGGTCTGCTGACCAGCTGCTGCTGGTAGTGCCCCAGACCAGGCTTAAAACCCGAGGGCACCGAGCCTTCGCAGCAGCTGGCCCCAGGCTCTGGAACACGCTGCCCCTCCATGTGAGGTCGGCCCAGACCATGGGGATTTTTAAATCAACTCTAAAGACCCACTTCTTCTCTCTGGCCTTCTAGTCAAAGCGGAGCACGACTCCTGACATTTCCCTGTGTGTTATTTTGTATTTGTGCTGTTGTAATTGTAAAGCACTTTTATTGTATGTACAGCACTTTGGCTCGACCAAAAATCGTTTTAAAAATGTGCTTTATAAATAAAACCTGATTTTATTTGATTCTCAGTGTTATCCATGGACACAATCAATTGTTGGTGAATGGGTATTTTTTTTTAAATCTGTGAATAGTAACATTAAGCTAGTTTGCCAAACATGCTAATGTTACCTAATGTTAAAACAGATAAACACACAGCTAACTGAATACCTTTTCCCTTACTAATTATCTTATTGGCTTTGGAAAGATAAAATACACCATCCTTTGAACTCTTAAAATGTCCTACAACCAAACGCACGCGGCCTGTTCATTTTGCAAACAGTCATTAGCCTTAAGCTAACAGGATTAAAGTGTAATGCAAGTAGCCTACTAGGCTCCAAGCAAGTATAGCAGTGCAAGTATATATTTGATTCATTATGCTTGAGTCTAATCAGTATCACTATAGAAACTCCAACATAAGTGTTATGTTGGCAACATCACCGTTAAAAGGGAAACACAGAACGTTTTCAGCAGTCTGCAGAGAAATTAAAGGCTTCTCTTCAGACGGTGCCTGTTACTCAGGCGTCTGATTGTGGTGCTGCACGGCTGCATCAACCCCCTCCTGTTGAACCCTGCCACATGCTGAGGGCTGGGCTATTCTCTACTCCCTCACTATATGGCCGCCTGGTGCGCAAGGCACACACACACACATCAATTAGAGAAAGGTTACCTTGTGCTGCTGCTCGCCAGTTGTCTTCCTGGTGCAGATAGAGTCTGAGAGAGAATATATAATAGGAAAAGTTGAGTTCTGTGAATATTTTTACAGTAATTCCAACCATTTTCCCACAACCTACCACGCCCCACCCAACAGGACCACAAGATGCAGTGTTTGACAAATGCCACAAAGCTGGAAGGTGACCTTTTGTAAATCAGAGTCTTCTTATCTAATATGTTTATAGGGGATAACTCAGATTGTTTGAATTGGGGTTATACACGGTACTAATCCATAGTCAGTGTGTTACTCGATAGCAATGTTGAAACGCAGACAGAAATAACATCAAGGGAGTATTGTCATGTGCTGCAAAGAACAGGGGCAGCAGCTAAATGTATTCTAGACATGTAAGAGAAAGTCCCACCCAAACAATAATTATCATTTAAATGTTCACTAGTAGAGACTCAAGATGAGTCTTAGATGCATGAGACGGATACAGACGTGCACACATGTTCAAGAAGTTCAGTTTAATTGAAGGCATACGCTATTTACAGTAGCTAACAATGCTATTTACACCCGGGTGTCCGTAGCTAACAATGCTATTTACACCCGGGTGTCTGTAGCTAACAATGCTATTTACACACGGGTGTCCAGCGCTAACAATGTTATTTGCATCCGGGCTACACATTAGATACTGTTTTGGATGTATAGGTATTTATTGAAATATTTCTTTGATAACTTAATTCCCTTGTGCTGCTGCGTCAAATTGTAATTCCCCTATGGTGGATGTATAAAGGCGCTTCTCATCTTAAGCACTGTAGCTATTTATACCCGGGTGTACTGTATGCATCTCTTCTTGCTCTTTCTACGATTCCTTGGTAAGGTTACCTGAACATCAGGGACGAAAAACACCTGTCATATTGTGAACATGGCTGTAAGGTAATACATGTCCCACAGACACCCCCTGATGAAAGGGGGTTAATTAATCTGCCACAACAGTCGGAAAGAAGTTATGAGACGTTTTAGTATGTTTATTTACATAATACCACAACAGTAAACAGTGACTACAAATTAATGATGTAACTGTGCCCCAATCAGTCTATTTAATATGTACCCCTGGGGCTCTTCATGTGGTCCTGCTGGACCATGGCAGGATCTGTGTCTTTTAGCAGGGCTTCAGCATTCTGAAAGACACAATTACACATTTATTTACAATATTCAGTAGAAATTCATTTTACAAATGACTTCATGCCCCACCCTTATGTGGCTTTAAGTTGAACCCACAAACAAACACATGGACCGTCGTGAATCCCCCTTTTGAGCTTAGGCGTGTCGCTTTACGGCATGAAGTGATAATGATTACGTTTTTTTGGGGGTGGGTAGCTGCCGTGAGTCTATTTTCACCCGGGTGCAAATAGACACTCCGTTAATTGAATCAGGTAAAGCACTCATTAGCTTAAGGCTAATTTGGGCATTGTGCTGTAGAAGGACATTTTAAAGGTCCCATGTCATGGCCATTTTACTGATCATAATTCCATTGTTGAGGTCTACTAGAATAGATGTATACTGTGCAATTTTCCAAACTCACATTGGTTTCTCATACAGCATCTCTGTAAAGTATGTGTATTCACCGGTATTCACTCTCTGTCCTAAACGGCTTGTTCGAGCTCCTGCTTCCCCCCTCCCTGTGAGCCCAGTGTGCTCTGATTGGTCGAGAAGCTGACAGGCTCGTTGCTGCTCGCACACACACAGACACACACACTGCTGCGGGCTGCTGCAGGAGCAGACACGCTTGGCGATACAGCTAGAACAAGCTAAACTCATCCTGAGCACACACAAACACTCACAGCCGAAGTAAAAACAATAAGTGTGGCTTGATATTGAGTAAGAAAAAGGTTTATGACGCTGTGAGAATGGGTCTACGGAGAGCATTTCTCCGCGATCCCACGTAGCAGTCCGAAAAACGTTTACCCATTTAAACAGTCGTGGTAGATACCTTGTTTGTTTTAAACATCATAAATACACAAACAACAATGAATGCTTACAGGTTGTGTACCCGAATCTCCCGCTGGTCCAAACAAAGTAGGAACAGCATCGTTCTTCAGTGCCCTACGCTGTACATATCCGGCATGAATCGCTGAAAGGTTTTGGGAAGCTTTGTTTCGTGAAAGGCTGGCAGAGGGTGCGGCCATAGCTCTGGGCGTGGCTACTGGGTATCCCTACGTAGCGATACCCAGGAAGAAAATGAGAAATCTCCAACGAGGCGCTTTGGGGAGGTATTTTCTGTGTTATAGTTTTACTCGCTACAGGGTGCACTTTGAGGGTTTGTGACTCTGCAGACCATGTACATGCATAAAAACCTTCATAACACACAAGGGGGGACGGGTAATAACCGGAAAAGCATGACATGGGACCTTTAAGAGTTTTAAGTGTGGTGTTTTTGGTCTTTCCAAAGCCAAAAAGATAAATAGTAAGGGTAAAGGTAAACTGTTAAATGTATGTTTATATACTCTTTTATAAGCTAATGTTTTTATATTGGGCTAACTAGCTTAATGCTACTCAAAACCAAGAGATGCATCAATCAGGAGGCAGGCAAAAAACTGGGTGTCCAAACTCAAGCAGGCAGGGTCAGAGAAAGGCAGAGCAGATTACCGGGAAAATACGAACAGAGTGCCGGAAAGCACGGCAGTTCACAATCTGGCAGGGCACAAGTGAGAGGGAGGTGGTATACATACTGAGGGACTAATGAAGGAACAAGTAGCAGGGGAGGTGATGGGCTCGTGAAACCAGGTGAGGGGAATGAGCTGATTGCACAACCGGGAGGTAGGCAGGTTCTGACATGACAGGAAAGTAAAAAAGTAATATGCAAAACCAGAAACAACTTGAATGGAACTCATGACATTCAGTTAAGTGTACACTATACTATCAATATTTTAATTGCACTACCTTGCCGGGAGACAGCTAATTCTGACTAGAAATAGAAAAACTATATCATAAAATGATTTTTGTATTGGCTGATGGCAAACAGCTGACCTTCCTGGGGTCTAGACCTTACATAAATCACATAACACAACTGACATACAAATACAATCTTGCATGATTACCTTCATTGCATATGAGAAGATATGCTGGAATACTAATTAAACATATACATCTAGATTCTAGATGAATGATAGATTTTGATGGGATTAAGAATAATACCACTCATATGAAGTGAAACACAAATATTAAAAACTAGCATGTTTAAACTCCTACTAGTGTGCCTTCTGTATGCCAATACAGAGTGTCAACATAGAACAGACCCAAAATATTTACCTGGGAACTGGGGGAAGTGCTTTTTTTCCCAAAATGCAAATCCAAGTCTGAGCAATGAAGTGCCTTGGGTTCCGAATGGTATTATTTAATAAGGCACGCTGGTGTGGGGTTCAATATTTGTTTGGTAGAGGGGCTGTGTTTATGCCACTGGATATTTACTGGAGCAGTGGAGGTTAAAATCTTAAGCCTGTCTTCTTTGTTCATCAGATTACACTTCCGTGCCACCACCACCACAGGCAGCTGTTAAAACTGGCATCAAAGTATTAATTATAGAAAAGTGCCAGTTGTAGCAAGGTTGGAGGTAATGTGTGTGTATGCGTGTTTGTGTTACTTAATGGGATAGTGTGTGTGTGTGTTCCTGTATTAATATGAGGGTGAGAAATAACGAGTCTGACTATCATCCTGTTTGTGCAATCCATTTCTAACAGCTAGAGGGTTATTAACACCCACATTGTGGCTGATATAAGTGGGGGCTTCTCAGCTTTATTGCATTTGTTCACAATGGAAAACAATCTTTAAATAACTTAACTTTATTTAGCTAAATGGACAACAAAGACAATCTTTTCCACTTTGATCAATCATGACTTCAAGTTTTTAGCTTCTTTTTTGATTATTATGGTATCGTTTTTTGGCATTGCTCCCTATAGAACAAAGAACCACAATTAGGTCACACCATATTTGGAATAGTAAAGACCAGAGGAACACATTTGAACGTTTGTTATTGGTGGTCAAACGGTGCAAACGTGCTACAAGGCCCAAAACACTTCCATTGGGAGAAACAAGCAGTTATATCTCTCACAGGCTCCGCCCTCTACTGGACTCTATGGGTACTACCTTACCCGGCGAGCATTCTCCCACTGAGACTTCTATAGACGTGGCCGGCCTTGGGCGGGCCTAACTGAATGCGCACACATCACACCGTATAAAAGGAGGCCTCGCCTCCTGACTGTCATCCTTTTCTCTTCAACGTGATTCCACGAGAGACTGAAAGACATTTGAAGAAGAAGGAGTTATCATACCTCCAGGGAGTCGCCACTGCTAGAGACCCGGGCCTGTCCTTCGTGCCCTAGCTGAAATAGCGGGCGCCGATCCCCACCACCTTTGCTTAGAGTGGTTGGGGGATCAGGATATGGCCACGGCGGTGCCGCAGGGCTGTACTGCATCCCTCGATGATGATCATGGCGGCGGGTGTGTGGGCTACTCACTCATTGCTAGAGATGCCCCCGCCTCACCAGGTCAGAGCGATTATTGGGCCGCAAGGCCGAATAAGTAGCTTGGTCCACGGGCCTTGCCCCAGGCCCGGTTCCCCCGGGGACCCTACATGATATAGGGTCGACCCTACTTCATTACAGGCCAACTTAATCGATCGTTTTAAAACTCTTGATCACTGCAACTGCCTGACGTTGTAATCACACGTTACTACAGCTTAAGCACTCACAACTCTCCTTCTCTTAGCGACTGTAACTCCACAGTTGCCTACACTCTTTTCGGGTTTGCTAACGGTAGCTACTTTAGCTACTTTAGCTTGATAGCTAGCCATGGCTCTTTCTCCACACTCGGGTGCTACTTCCTGCTCTACCTGTCCTCATGTTTGGTTACTTCCCTGCCTCCTTTACTGGTACCGGTATATGTGTTAAATGTAGTATAGTTGTTAGGTTGGAGGCGGGAATCATAGCCATAGAAGCCCGGCTCCGCATCTTAGAAAGTAACTCAGCTACAGTAAAGCCCATGTTAGCCGGTGCGGACTGGCAAAAGGTAGCTCCTATTATCCGTCCCCCGACACCTCCCGAGCAGCAGGGAGACTGGGTGACTGTTCTGAAGGGGCATAACGCGAAACCCGCAGGTCACCACCAACCCGTTCACGTATCTAACAAATATTCCCCACTCAGCGAGACACCCGCTGAGAAGCCAACTCTGGTTATTGGTAGCTCTATTATGAGACACGTGAACTTAGAGACTGAAGCCTCCACAGTCACATGCATTCCGGGGGCCAGAGCGGGCGACGTTGAGGCGCATCTTAAACTGCTGGCTAAAAATAAACATAAATACAGTAGGATTGTTATTCACGTCGGTGGTAATGATGTTCGTTTACGCCAATCAGAATGCACCAAAGTTAATGTGGCGTCGGTGTGTAGTTATGCTAAAACAATGTCAGACACCGTAATCTTCACTGGCCCCCTCCCCAATCTGATCAATGATGACATGTATAGTCGCATGTCATAATTTCAGCGCTGGTTGTCTTGGTGGTGCCCAGAAAACAATGTGGGCTTCGTAAATAATTGGACAGCCTTCTGGGGAAAACCTGGTCTGATTAAGAGGGACGGCATTCATCCTACTTTGGAAGGTGCACATCTCATTTCGGCAAACATTTCAGGGCTTTGTGGACTTAATCCATGACAAACTGGAGTTGAGACCAGGAGGCGGAGTCGCAGTCTTACACGCTTTTCTGCGCTCTCTCCTAGGCAGTCACCCATAGGAATCCCGAACCCAATAAAATACCCAATATTAACGGTGTGTGCATCTGCCCAAGGACAATTTAAGGTAAAACCTAATAGAGGTGTCACACATAATAACTTAATAAAAGTAAATGTAACAACTACTACAGTGCAACAAAACAGGAAGATTAAATGTGGTCTCTTAAACATAAGATCTCTAGCATCTAAAGCTATATTGGTACATTATTTAATATCAGATTCTAATATTGATATATGCTGTCTCACTGAAACTTGGTTGAGACATGAAGAATATGTCAGCATAAATGAGGCCACTCCACCCAGCCATATCAATACTCATATTGCCCGAGGCACAGGCCGAGGAGGTGGAGTTGCAGCCATCTTTGACTCAAGTTTACTTATCAATACTAAACCAAAATTAAATTATACCTCCTTTGAAAGTCTCGTTTTTAGTCTTACGCATCCGACCTGGAAAACTTTGCAGCCAATCTTATTTGTTACAGTGTACCGTGCACCAGGTCCTTAGAGAATTCTGATAAGAATTTTTGAGTTTTTATCAACTTTGGTACTTAAAACAGATAAAGTAATTATCGTAGGTGACTTTAATATTCATGTTGACGATGATAAAAATAGCCTTACTGTTGCATTTAACTCTATATTAGATTCTATTGGTTTTCGTCAGAGTGTAAATAAACCAACCCACTGCTATAATCACACTCTCGACCTTGTTCTGACTTATGGTATTGAAATTGAGCAACTATTAGTCCAACCGCATAACCCTGCTTTATCCGACCATTTCTTAGTAACTTTTGAAGTACTGTTACTAGACTACAAGGCATTAGTCAAAAGCTCCTGCAGCAGAAACCTATCTGTTAATGCTATAGCCAAATTTAAGGAAGAGATTCCACCAATACTCGATAGTCTGCATGTAGGGGAGGAAACGTATACAAAATGTACACCACCCCAAATTGATCATGTTGTTGATAGTGCTATAGATGCGCTGCGAATACAATTTGACTCTGTTGCTCCTTTGAAAAAGAAGAAAATAAAACAACATAGATTAGCTCCATGGCATAATGTCGAAACCCGCAAAATAAAGCAAAAGTCGAGACAGCTTGAAAGGATATGGCGTTCCACTAAACTTGAAGAATCTCGTTTAATTTGGCATATTACTCTAAATGAATATAAGAAAGCACTGCGTAAAGCGAGAGCAGCGTATTACTCTTCATTAATAGATGAGAATAAGAATAATGCAACATTTCTTTTCAGCACTGTAGCCAGGCTGACAGAGAGCCATAGCTCAATTGAGCCTTCTATTCCCATAGCACTCACTAGTAATGATTTTATGTGCTTTTTTAACGATAAAATTGTTACTCTTAGAAACAAAATCAATGACCTCTTGCCTTTGACCAGTATAGTGTTATCAACAGCTCCCGGAAATGTAAGTTCTAATATTACACTAGATAGTAAACTAGAATGCTTTTCAGCCATAAACCTTGAACAATTAAATTCAATGATTCTTTCTTCTAAACCATCAACGTGTATCTTAGACCCAATTCCAACTAAGCTGTTGAAGGAAGTTTTTACATTAATTGGCACTTCTTTATTAAATATTATGAATATGTCTCTATTATCAGGCTATGTTCCACAATCATTCAAAGTAGCAATGATAAAACCGCTTCTTAAAAAGCACAACCTCGATCCAGAGATATTAGCCAACTATAGACCTATTTCTAATCTTCCGTTCTTCTCAACAATTCTCGAGAAAGCAGTCGCAAAACAGTTGTGTGATTACTTAAAAAACTATGATTTATTTGAAGTTCTTCAGTCTGGCTTTAGAACACATCATAGCACAGAGACAGCTCTGGTTAAAGTCACAAATGACATTCTAATAGCCTCAGACAAAGAACTTGTCTCTATTCCTGTCTTGCTCGATCTCAGTGCTGCATTTGATACTCTCGACCATGACATCCTATTGCAAAGACTAGAGTACTTAGTTGGCATACAGGGAACTGCTTTAGGCTGGTTTAGGTCCTATCTATCTGAACACTCTCAGTTTGTACGTGTGAACGATGAATCTTCGACGCAAACCAAAGTTAGCCATGGAGTGCCACAGGGCTCAGTGCTCGGACCTATTTTGTTCACATTGTATATGCTTCCGTTAGGCAACATTATAAGGAATCATTCTGTACATTTTCATTGTTATGCGGATGATACTCAACTTTATTTATCAATCAAGCCTGATGAAATTAATCATCTAAATACAATTCAAGACTGCCTTAAGGACTTAAAAACGTGGATGACCTTAAACTTTTTGATGTTAAACACGACCAAAACTGAAGTTATTGTACTCGGCCCGAAGAATCTACGAGACAAATTAACTAAAGATATACTAACTATGGATGGCATTAATTTGGCCTCCAGTGAGACTGTAAGGAATCTTGGTGTTATATTTGATCAGGATTTATCCTTTAATGCCCACATAAAATCAATTTCAAGGACCGCCTACTTCCATCTACGTAACATTGCAAAAATCAGGCATATCTTGCCTCAAAACGATGCAGAGAAACTAGTCCATGCATTTGTTACTTCTAGGCTGGATTATTGTTACTCCTTATTATCAGGGTGTACCAAGAAGTCAGTTAAGTCGCTTCAGCTGATTCAAAATGCTGCAGCTCGTGTACTAACTAGAGTTAGGAGAAGGGACCACATTACTCCTGTTCTGGCTGCCTTACACTGGCTCCCTATAGAACACAGGATATAATTTAAAATTCTTCTTCTCGCCTACAAAGCCCTTAATGGGCAGGCGCCATCTTACCTTAAAGAACTCATTATACCCTACTGTCCTACTAGGGCATTGCGTTCCAAGAACGCAGGGTTGTTGGTTGTTCCTAGAGTCTCTAAAAGTACAATGGGAGCCAGAGCCTTTTCTTATCAAGCTCCACATTTGTGGAATCAGCTTCCAGTTTGTGTTCGAGCGGCAGACAGCCTATCCGTTTTTAAGAGTGCGCTTAAGATCTTCCTTTTTGATAAAGCTTATAGTTAGGGCTGATTAGATTCAGCCCCTAGTTTTGCTGATATAGGCTTAGTTTGTCGGGGGACATCTTACTTCTTCCTTCTCTCTGTCTGTACCTGTGTACTCTCATGTTCCGATTAACCCAGCTTCCCCAAATTTCTTTCTTTTTGGTGTCTATATACGCCGGGATCCGGAGTCATGGATGATCCTGTTGCTGCAGTCCTGTGTCCTGGGTCGCGAGCCCGGATCTTGAGTCGTGGCTGTTGCTGTGGTCCTGGATCATAAGTCCTCGATGGATGTCCTCGTGGATTCATCTTCCTATTATACACACATGCATTTCCAAACATTTGGACTACCTTTGTTGCAAATGTATTATCTTTTTTTTACACACGGCATCTATTGCACGTCTGTCCGTCCTGGGAGAGGGATCCCTCCTCTGTTGCTCTCCCTGAGGTTTCTCCCTTTTTCCCCCTTTAAACTGTGGGTTTTCTCTGGAAGTTTTTCCTTGTACGATGTGAGGGTCTAAGGACAGAGGGTGTCGTATTGTCATACTGATATTCTGTACAAACTGTGAAGTCCACTGAGACAAATGTAACATTTGTGATATTGGGCTATATAAATAAACATTGATTGATTGATTGATTGATATCACGCCACGTGGCTCTTTCCAAAGAGGAAGGTGTTGATCTCCTGGGAGCCCCCGTGTTTTCGGAAGGGCTCTTTGGATCGATCTCCTTGCTCACGGGATAAGGAGCAATCGCAACGTGGCCAACCCAGTCTCATAAAAAAACGTGTAATAACTACGTTGGTCCACAACGTAGGACGTAGTATTTCTACAAAAACGCCTCTGAAATTGTAAGATCCCTACGTTTTTTTTCACCATTCATTCCAATGGCTCGCGTCTATGTCACGTGATCTTCACATTTCTCCCTGCAGAAAAAAAAAACATGGCCGAACTTCGTTTTATTCTCGGTGTAAAATGCCTATTTTAAAGTTAGTTTGGCCATTAAAATGCGTTTTGATGTGAGAAATATGAGTTGTTATTTCAGATTATGTGTGCAGTGGATATACATGATCTTTAGTTTGCTAGTTATTACGAAGATTACTTCAGGAAATTGTGTCTATACAACGTTTTCATTGTTACCAAGGTGGTTTCTAGGGACGCTGCTATCGATATTATTTCTGTTATGTTGTGTAACTGTTTAATGGTGTTATCTTTATTGCTACCCCCTTCCCCGTCAACAATAACACATAATTATCCTTGTGTTTATTTATTTGTTTGATTAATAAACACAAGTTGGAGTCAGGACCGAGGGTGTTTCGCGCCTGCAACAGCCTGGCAGCAGCACGTATTTTTCTCAGGTCGGGTCGTGGAAGACCGGAAGCTGTGTGGTTCATAAAAACCATGATAAAAACATGTTCTTACTCAATATCAAGCCACAATTATTGCTTTTATTTTAAATCGTATAATTTCGGACTTTTGTTGCCGTCTGTGAGGAAAATAAATGGGGCTCAGAGCCTCAGGATACTGAAATCTGTATTTTTTAAATCTTTTTTTTCTTTTAATTTGTTATTCTTTTCAAAATAACACACTGTTATTTACTCACCAATAACACACAATTATCCTTGTTTTTATTTATTGGTTTATTTCCATAATCTCGGTTTTTGCGAGCCATTGGAATGAATGGTGAAAAAAAACGTAGGGATCTTACAATTTCAGAGGCGTTTTTGTAGAAATACTACGTCCTACGTTGTGGACCAACGTAGTTATTACACGTTTTTTTATGAGACTGGGTTGGCGTGGCTGCTTCTTGCCCATCCCCAGAGGAAGAAACACTGCCCTACACTCCCCGCCCCTGCTGTAAACCCCAGTAAAGGGAACCAGCAGGTGGGCGTGTGACTGAAATAAACCGAGTGCTGTCAAGCACTGTGCGGGTTCAAGAGACGCTATTGCCGGTGTGCTGTCAGAGAACACACCTTGCCTGGTATAATAGCTCTGATTAATGCATTTCGCCGTTGAATGGGAAATACAGCATTAATACGTGGGCGCGCGGCCCTCGTGAGAGTGGCCGCGGGGCGTTCAGGGACCTCCGCAGGAGAACGGTGGTTTACGTCTGTAAACTCTAGTTCTAGAGTGGTGTGTGTGTGTGGGGAAAATTGTGACGGCGCGCGCGGCCCACCTCCCCCGAGGGCGAGCCGCGCGGTGCGTTCAGGGTCCTCAGTAAATAATCGGCCCTTCCTGTGTCGACCCTCCATGTGCAAATCTTCCCTTCGCGGGGAGTTTTGCGATGGAACGGGTCACAGCTTCTTAGCTGCGGCCCCACAGCTGAGTGCTTGTCCATTAACACAATGTTCTGGGGAATGGTGCTAACAAGACCTCAGTAGAGAGTCATCGCAGCGTGCGCTCCTCCTCCTCCACAGGCTTTCCTGCAGACGAGGGAGCGTGGCGCGACAGTGAGACGAAGGGAGAGGCACGGAGATTCCGTGCCCGCTGCGCCCTCCACCTCTCTGACCCACCCCGTGGAACCGGCGTGCCGGCACTCACGGGGACGGGCTGCCCATCTTCACGGATCTGACTGGCGGGGGGAGAAAATCTCTCCGCCCGGGACGAGAGGGCGAATCCCGCCTCCTCCCTGTATAATGCAGCAGATCACTACGTTTCCTAATAAGAATGAGGTTGATCTGTATCCAAATATAAGTGTCTTTTGGTTCCACAAATGCTACACTTACACACAATTTTAACCGTACAAATTCCCCATTCACTGCCCCAGCTGTAGCTCCTGTAAAGGAGGTGGCTAGTGGGCATGCGCAGATGAGAGGGAACAACCGCAGGGACATTATGGCCGGCGTGTTACTGTCAGAAAACACACTACGCCTAGAGCAAAGACTCCAATTAATGCAGTTTTCCGTAGTGGTAAAGGCTGCATTATGGCGGAGCCCGCACTCACACAGGAGCGCGTGGCGGTGCGTTCAGGGACCGTAGGAAAACACACCACGCCTATAAAGACTCCGATTAATGCTGTCTACCGTAGTGGTGAGAACAGCATTATGGTGGAACGCGCGCAACAGCGTGCGGCGGTGCGTTCAGGGTCCTCAGTAAATAATCGGCCTTTCCTGTGTCGACCCTCCATGGGCAAATCTTCCCTTCGCTGGGAGTTTTGTGGCGGAACGGGTCATCAGAGAGTATCACAGCTTCATAGCTGCGGCCCCACAGCTGTTCTGGGGAATGGAAACTCAGCTGTGTGCTAACAAGGTGGATGGACAGGATGCTTTTCACTCCAGTTTTGCAGCGTCCCACTGTACCACATGTCTATGCACTGTACCACTGTATCACATGTGGCTGTACCACTGTATCACATGTGGGTGTCCCACACCCACCTTTTGTTATGGGCATGCAAGAGGTAAATCTGGCCTCCCGGGAGGAGATGTGTTTCCTCTCAGCAGGGATTCAGGCTCTGGTGCAGAAACAGGCTGTGTCTGTTGTGCACCCTCAGCACAGAGAAAAGGGTCTTTCCAATTCAGACCTATTCTAGATCTCCACGGCCTGAATCGCCACATTTCCTGCAGGAAATTCCGCATGTCAACTATGAAACAGTTACTGGGGCTTGTGCAGCCAGGCGATTGGTTCACCACCATCGACCTGAAAGACGCGTACTTTCATGTAGAAATTGCTCCAGAGCACAGAAAGTGTCTGCGTTTTGCCTTCCAGGGGATAGCCTACGAGTACAACAGGCTGCCGTTCGGCTATTCCCTATCCCCACGCACATTCAGCAAATGTGTGGCCACAGCGCTTCAACCGCTGCGCGCCCACGGCATGAGAGTTTTCTTTTACTAGACGACCTCATAGTCATGGCTGGGTCCCGGGAACAGGCAATGTTTTGCACAGCACAATTGATCACACACCTAACCAAATTAGGCTTTGCGTTCAATTGGAAAAAGTGCACCCCCATACCTCACCGACAGGCGTTGTATTTGGGAGTGGTGCTCGATGCAGACGCGCTACGCGCCACCCTGTCAGAAAGCAGAAGTGCGTCCCTTCTCCGGGCGGTTCACAGGCTGCGACAGGGGGCGTCAGTGACAGCTTTAACTGTCAGGCAGACTTTGAGTCTCATGGCGGCTGCTCACAATGTGGCCACATTTTGTATTGGGATTATATTTTTTAAATCCTCTGGAGCAGAGCAGCATCACTGTTTCTTAGGGTCAAGAACAATACACTCACAACCTAACATGAAAGCAGTTAGTTTATTTAATAAAAGAGCACATGTTCAATGTGAAAAGTGACAGTAGATATAGATTAGTTGCAATTTGGTGCTATATAAATCTAAAAAAAAAAAAATTATTAACCTCTTAAGCCCTGAGCCTGTTTTTCAGGTTTCAGGCTCGAAAATGCCACTAACGCAACAAATGATATATCTTCACTTCTAAAAGGGGTAAATTCATAATTATTTTTTTCAAAGCAAGGTTACATCTGTGTGTGTTGGATGTAGAAGTGTCAGAATCAATATATATATTTTTTATTTTAAAGTAAATTCAGATGGAACATAGTAAAAACATGTAAATTCTAATGAAAAAACAAACAAAACCTTTACTTATAGTGAAAACCACCCTTGCATGATGGGTTAGTAGACTAAAAGCTTTAGGAATCCAAACTATAACATATAATAAGTACCCTGTATCAAGATTGATGCAAAACAAGTGAAATTTGACCTTTTTAGAGAGATTTAGAAAAATAAAGTCCAGGCGGACTCACCTCTGGGTAATTTGGGAACCGTCGGTTCCATTTGACCTTTTTCACTGTCAAAATGATTTTTTTACTTTGAATTTTCACTATAGGTATTCATTCCATCCAAATACAACTGTTGTAAAAAATAAAAAAAAATAAAATAAAAATCAGAATCAGAATACCTTTATTAGTCCCACAGAGGGGAAATGTGCAGCGTTACAGCAGGAAAGAGCCACAGACAGCTTAGTGTTGCATATCTTAAATGGGTTAAAAAAAGTACTACGTTATAATATAATAAACAACATGCTAAAAAAGTACTAAGTTATAATATAATAAACAATAAACAATATGCTAAAAAAAAATGATAAAAACTAAAAAAAAGTTACATAATTTTCAATAATACAGATCAAAAACAAATCAAATCAACAAATCAAGTAGACCAGGGTTTAGCAGCCAGGTATAAATGACACAGTTATTAATGGCATATATATATATTGCACATATCGCACACATATTGCACAAAGTTGGTTTGTATTTGTATTTAGCAGCAAGGGGTGTTATAGTCTGTGTTGTGGTGTGTGTGTAGGAGGGTCTACTAGGGGCTGTGCTGGTTGTAGAGTCTGACCGCTGCAGGAAGGAAGGACCTGCGGTATCTCTCTGTGAGACAGCGGGGGTGCAGCAGCCTGTCGCTGAAGGGGCTGCACAGTGAGGACAGGGTGTCCTGGAGGGGGTGGGACACATCGTCCAGCAGGGAGGACAGCTTGGCTGCCATTCTCCTGTCTCCCACTCAATGTCTGCTCCCTGGATGGGTTATATTTTTGCCAACATTTTGGCATGCCACTCCTGGTAACAATTTTTTTTGGGAGTCAAGCACAGAGGTACCTGGCACTTCACGCAGTGCAATGGTGTCCTCACCTTCTTTTTGCCAGCATCATTGCAGTTTCTGCAGTTCTTCCTGATACGGACATCTTTCCCATAAAACATGGGCCCGCATGTGAGTGGTGGGGTGGTTGGAGGTACAGAGCTTTCAGCATATTCCAACATCTCTGCAGCCAGCTGCTCCCTGAAAGTCTTCTGTGTGTGTGGCTTTGTCCTGCTGGGGTCACTCCTCATCTTGAACAGCTCCTTGTGGAGAATGAAGCTGTTCACCACGGCAATGTCCATAAAATGGAAAAAAAAAGTCTTGTACCATTTCATTGTTTTTTGGAGAACGCTGTAGTACCCGATCAAAGCGTCAGACACATCCACGCCACCCATGCTTCGGTTGTAGTCCAACACAGCGTCAGGAACGGGAACAGTCTTAGTCTGCCACACACCAGCCTGTTTCACTTTCCGCTGGACAGTCTTTCCACTGAAGGCTGCATGCACTGTGGAGCACATGGTCACTTCACGGCTGTCCATCCACTTTATGAACAGGAGTTTGCCTTCCCTTATCCACCGCAGATCTCCCCTTTCAGCCTTTTTTGGTAGGCCATTCAACTCCGTCTTTGGGAAACCAATTCGATTTTTTCGAATGGTCCCACAACAGCCAATGTTTTTTTTGGACAAATCCCCAAATAGGGCAGGGCTTGTGTAAAAGTTGTCCACAAAGAGTGTGTAGCCCGCACCGAGCAGAGGGAGGGGCAGGAGGTCGGTCACGGAGGTGTAGCTGAGTCCCTGGCCTGAGAGGAACGTACTCTTCCCTGTGTACAAAAGAAGTTCCATGTGTATGCCGTGGAGGAATCCGCCAGCACAAACAGTTTGTATCCCCACTTCGTTGGTTTATCTTTCATGTACTGCAACATGCTGATGCGGGCTTTGGAGGTGTTGGTAATTAAATCAATGTTGTAATGGCATAATTTAGCTTAAATGTTGATTTTTATTGAAAAACAGAAGTATTCACGCAAAATGTATGTTAAGCTTTTATTTTGAAAAGACTTCCGCCAGAATCAGGAATACAAGTTTATTTTGAAAATCTATTCCGGAAGTTATCTCTGAAATACTGACGGAAGCTTGAACTCAATGTTAAACCGAACGTAAATATTATCAGCTGTTGTAATAAGAAAAAAGTGATGCAGGCGAGTGTGTAGAACCAAGGCGTGTTTAGTCATGTGTTAAATGTACGATGTAAATATCCTTTGAAAAAGTGTGTGCGGAAATAGGGGGACTAGCGGAAGTCATCAACAACAAAGATAGCAGACGGGAGGAGCCAAGCCTACTGTATTTATTTAAATGTGTTTTGTTTGCCCTTCCTTTGAGCTACCCCTGGGGAGAACAGCTGTTCCTCCTCTTTCAACTCCCGCCTGCTTGTAACACCACCGCGCCTGATTTTTCATTAAAGTACCCACCTTTTGAAACTTTAGTCGAGACTCACTGATCTCCTTATTTTAAAACGTTCTCTTCTGGACTCAAGAATAACGGACAAACCAATAGAGGCGACCATCCTCTCATCTATTGAAATGTTCTGATAGGGCTGGAAATGGGCTTTGCAGGCAACAACAGTGTCCGTGTACAGGGGCTTTATCTTGAAAAGTCTGTCGTACTCAGCGGTGTTCCTTTTGCGATCGTTTTCCCCCTCTTCTTCAGGGTTGCTCAGGTGCAGTGAGCACATGATGGATTCAAAGCGGTCCCGGGACATTGTATCACCTGGGAATTGGAAGTTATATGGCCATTTCTTCCTCCAGTAATCCGATCGGTTGTGAACAGTGTTGGAGCGCCACCTAGTGGAGTGGTTGAAGGTTTGAATCTGCTCCGCGCCGTCCGTTGATGAGTGGTTTGCTATACGAAGAAGGACTCAGACACCGAGATATCAGATAAGCAATAAGCTGAGTTTACTGGTAAAAAACAACAATACAGAAATACATACCAAATACAATACCAAAATACAGAGTACCCCAGTACTCCGGACTCCATTCTACCGCTATCACGACAGCCGGTCAGAACAAGAGCACCGAATATTGAAATCAAACAGCTTACATACAATTTCAGTAGGAGATGCTCCTCCCTTCCTATCTTCTAATTGGTTGTCTGATTCCTGGGCCAATGAGTTAGCATGAGTCAACAGAGTCAGCAGTTGTTGACTCCAACTGATCCCTCCCCTCTCCTTACAGTGTGTGTGTGTATTTAACTTTATCATCATCCTAACAAAATAAACCCAAAATCAACTAAAACATCTCATCAAAACAAAAAGGAAAGTATTTGTGTCAGATATATATATATCTTGTTCCGTTATACCAAACACAAAAGACACTGATTCCAAAAGGATCCAGGACTGTGTGTGTGTGTGTGTGTGTGTGTGTGTGTGTGTGTGTGTGTGTGTTCTATAGGGATATTTCACTTCAACTACTCCCAAATGTTGTCGCAATTCACAGGTATAGTTGATCAATTATTATTTCGTTGTACAATCAAACAATAACTAAGAAAACATTACCTCTGCTCTCAAGCATAAACTCTCTACAGAAACATAGACACACCAACTCTCTGCCAGAACGCACATACATTTTCTAAACAGGTTTAGCACACACACATTTTCATCATGAGACCTACAAAACAACATGTCACATGTTCACTTCTTTGAAAGCTATGTGTTATATGTTGGAAAAACATCATTTTATGACATCTTTAGGATTAGTTAGAACAAAGGATAACTGTTCCTATACACCCCAGGGCTTCTCTGGACTTCCCCTAACCCCCAAGTTGGTTCACTCAAAATGAATATATCTATTGATAACATCAGAAGGACTATTGTCTCTCTGTGTGTGTGACTCAATTTCAGCAACACATCAGCAATATGGAAAGCATATGATCTCAAATGAATATCCGAAACCCTGAATGCTGGATTAAATTTCTCCTTGGCATAAAACAGAAACACAGATACTATAACAGTGACGAGGCCTGAGAAAATGATGATGGACAGGAAAATATAGAAATCCCTAACAGTCAGCATTTTCCAAACATACTTCTTTCCAGCCTGCAGTCTTTTCAGGGCGTTGGCGTTCGTGTTGGTAATGATGGTTTGAACCACGGAAGTGCTAAAAAAAAGTCTGAAAATGGAGAGGGGAGACCATGCTACAGTGGGGTCGAGCGTTGGGCCTGGGACCCTGGCTGGCGTGAAATTCAGTGGCTCTGGTGTTTGGTCATTCTCCTCTCTGTTGTGCCACCCGAGTTCTTCTTCTGTCATTCTGGAAGAGGAAGAGCCTCTGCCACGCTTTCTGGGTTTTACACATTTATCTGATGCTTTTCTTTTTCCTGGCTGAGGAGTGGGAGCCCCACCTTGGCCACGCTTCCTGGGTTTTATAGATGTGTCTGACGCTGCAGAAAACTGGTAGAAAGCAGACGATGGTACCTTTGGAAGTGAGTGCTTTTTGGATGCAGGCTGAGTGGCCAATACGGGTGCAGATCTCTTTCTAGTGAAAGATGAGGAATGTGAGGGTGAGGCAGGTGTGGGTTGGGTGAAAGTAGACAATGGTGGGGGTCCAGAAGCCATGTCATCCTCATCTCCATCACTATGAAAACAAATGTGGAAAAACAAAGGGATTAGATGAATTCCTGCAATTCCTGTTTCCTTGGCAGTAAACATGGCATTTTGAACGTGTGAATGCAATACATTTAGAGACCCCCACAGTATTATTTCGAGACTATGTCTCAGGGCTTCTTAACATTTATGAAACTATTAATGTTCCATACCCTTTTAAAGTTAAGAAACTCCGCTAACTGAATATATGAACAATTTTTAGCTTAAAAAAAAGCACAACAGCGAAAAAATGCTAACTAATGCTAACGGAGTTGTACACAGAACTCGCGGTAGAAATGCCCTTATTACTATCTTAACTGCACAAACAAGATATACGATTTAAAGCTGAGATTCTACAGAATCCAGACATGTAATGTCATCACTGTACGACCCCGAATTGCGGAGCTATCAGCCAGAAAAGAGAAAGTAAACACAAATATTACAATAATTACGTCTCGTCACGCTTACCCTGTTGCTGCTTTGTACAACTGAATTTCCCCTCGGGGATTAATAAAGGTTCATCTTATTTTATCTTAATCGTACACCAAATAAATAAGTAATAGATAAAAACAGAGATATTACATACCTTTGCCGTGAAATGTCGTCATCAGAGTCACAACCGTCCGGGTTACGTTCTGGCTGCAAGAGATCTTCATCGTCTGACTCAGAATCAACAGGTAACATTTCTGCATCGCTGTCAACATTAGTCACCATTTCCATTGCCTGTAAAGTAGTAAGCATCTCTTTCCTGTGAGCCATTATTTGACTAAAGTAAAAGTACAGAAAAAGTCCTCAACGAAAATGTTGTAATCTGCTCGTTGTAATCTGCTCGGTATCTGCTGTCCGCTCTGTGCTCCTGCGCTCTGGGTGCTGCTGGAATTCCTGCTTCCTTTCAGGTGAAAAGAATATTTAAAGTCAGCTGCGTAAAGTACTTAGGCTGGCTGGCATTCTTTATAGTTTACGCAGGACCATATCTCTGGAACCCATTGGTCGATTCGGGTGATTTACACCTTTTTCTTAACCATCAGATCCAATAGAATCGAGGGGCAGTTCCCAAATCCACGTAAACATTACCATAGCGGACGTAAATGGAGAAGCAACGGAGCATATCTGAAATCCAAGCCTGGACTGCAAAACTTTATACCCAGTATATTGCCATAAATATGATGATGGATTATCAGTAAAAAATTCTACGTGACACAAAGACATTGGATTAACCTTGAGCGGCGTTTTTATTCCGGTGAACACAACTTTTGATCACAAATCAAAAAAGGTAAGACAGAGTTATTGTAATATTTTTGAAACCGGATGTTGTTTACTTTTTCTTTTCTGGCTGATAGCTCCACAATTCGGGGTCGTACAGTGATGACATTACATGTCTGGATTCTGTGGAGTCTCAGCTTTAAATCGTATATCTTGTTTGTGCAGTTAAGATAGAAATAAGGGCATTTCTACCGTGAGCTCTGTGAAAAACTCCGTTAGCGTTAGTTAGTATTTTTTCGCTCAATGCTAATTCAAAGGCTTGGTATTACTGTTGTGTTTTTTTTAGCTAAAAATGGTTCATATATTCAGTTAGCGGCGTTTCTTAACTTCTAAAGGGTATGGAACATTAATAGTTTCATAAATGTTAAGGAGCCTGTGAGAGATATAACGTTGGGTTACGTATTGTAACCCTTGTTATATTAACACAGGCGGAGCCCTCTACTCAGGGCACTGTCTGTCCTATTCCGCTCGCTGAAGAGAGGTGTAGGATGACAGTCAGGAGGCGAGGCCTCCTTTTATACGGGGAGATGCACGCGCATTCAGGTAGGCCCGCCCAAGGCCAGCCACGTCTATAGAAGTCTCAGTGGGAGAATGCTCGCCGGGTAAGGTAGTACCCATAGAGTCCAGTAGAGGGCTCCGCCTGTGTTAATATAACAAGGGTTACAATACGTAACCCAACGTTTCATAACGGGTTAGCCTAACCTTAACCCTAATGATGCAAACATAAAAACACTTGTCTGCCAAAACACCTGCAAATGAAGAAATATCTTCACCAACCTGATGAAAATATGTGCAGTGTTTACTTAACCTGTTAAGCCCCACGGACCCGGGCCCAGGCTTGGGGTTTAACAGGTTAAAGAGCTGCATAAATGAAACGCTCCAAGAAGTAAAAAACAAAACGGAAAGTGTTTCCAGGGGACACTTAAAAGTGATGCACACAGCTGAGACCGAGGCACTTGTTGGCCTTCGGGGATTATAGAGTTTTGTCAAGTTGTATTCTGTCCTTTTTCAGTTGTAATTCTGACCTTAACGTCAACAGAAAGGATACTTATCAATAATGTATAGTCACTAGGGCCGGGACTCGATTAAAAAAATTTATCTAATTAATTAGAGGCTTTGTAATTATTTAATCGAAATTAATCGCATTTTTAATCACATATAAATAAAGCTGCTGGATTATTTTTGTCACCGTCTTTCTGCATGGCAGCTCATATGTTGTGTCAGACGATGCAATCTGTAGTACCTTTTGCAGCCCCTTATCTTCTACCACTCCAAGTGGTCTACAGTCGAGTGCAATCCAGTGAGCTGGTTATTTTTTCAGACGTGGACTTAGTTATCCTGGCCCTGAAACCAGTCATCTGGTTGAGTGTGGGTTGGGTGTGGGTCCTTGTACTCGGAGTCGGGCTAACGTCCACGCTAGCTTCCACGCTAGCTTCCACGCTAGCTGCTATATGTTTTGCATTGAGGTGATACTTGAGGCTTGATGTGCTGCGGTGATATGCAAATTCCTTTTTGCATAATTTGCACACAACCGTGCTCTTATCGACGCTTCCATCCGTCCGTTTTTTAAAACAAAATCTCCCATCCACGGGGCCAACCAACACGTTCTCATCAGCTTCTTCGTTCATGTTTGACTATTGTTCACTGTGGTTTGTTGTTGTCTGAAGTCATGCACGTTAGTTGGTGCTCCAGTATAATCGGTACGCCTTAAACTCATCCAGTGAGAAACGTTCAGCGGTGCAAAAATAAGTGCGATTAAAATGCGTTAATTTTTGTGTAATTAATTAATCTTAATTGACGCGTTGATGTCCCGGCCCTAATAGTCACAATTATTTTGTTAGCTATAATGTATCTGAAAAGAAGTCGCTTTTGTTTTATCAAATTATATTTTACATTTGTATATAGGATTTCGATGTAGCTTTGGGGGTCTATTTTCAGTTTTGCTTATCATATAACCCTGGCTTTGATATGACTACCTCCTACTTAAAACTTAATTTAAATTAAATAACAAAAAAAATGCAAGTCAGAGTGGCACATACAAAATAGCTTGAAGCGTTATATCCTTGACTTTTCCTTTTGGATGTAAAAAATTAGACAAAATTATTACTTTTATCGTCAGACCACGTTATACTTCTCCCTTTCTCTGAAACATCTTAGAAACGTTTCATTCTGCACAATTCTTAACCTGTTAAGCCCTGAGCCTGTTTTTAAAATCTCAGGCTCGAAAATGACATGCCCAGAACAAATGACCACATCTTCACTTCTAAAAGGGGTAAATTAATAATCTTTTTTCTCAAAGCAATGATAAACCTGTGAGTTGGATGTAGAAGAGTCAGAATCAATATAGATGTTTTTATTTAAAAAAAAATTCAGATTGAACATTGTAAAACATTTTTAATTATAGTTTCCGTCCAAAATAAAACCCCATTGAAAACCACCCTTGAATGATGGGATAGTAGACTAAAAGCTTTAGGGATCTTTTTAGACAGGTTTATCAAAAAAACAAACACCTATGGGGTCATTTGGGTGTATTTGCCATATCTATGGAACCCATCGATCAATTTTGGTGATTGACACCTGTTTTGAACCGTTAGAGCCAATATAATCGAGGGGAAGTTCCTAAATCCATCTAAACATTACCATTGGTGAATGAGAGTGATGCGCAGCCAGCAAGCCCAAAACCGGAAGCTCTCATACACTCTCGTAGCTCTCATAGCAGCTATATATGAAAACTACTCTTATTGACATAAATGTTATGATGGATTATCAGTAATCATTTCAAAGTGACACAGAGGCAATGGAGCAGCGTTTATATACGTTGTAATGCCATTGAACACAACTTTTGATCAGAAAACAGCAAAGGTAAGACGTATTTGCCGTTTTGGCTACGTAAAGTGAAGTTGTGTGTTGTCTTTGCTGGCTTTCGCTGCCCTGAGTTTTGATCGCACAGTGATGATACTTAAACCATTGGAATCTGTGGAATCTGTGGAATCTGTGGAATCTCAGCTTGTTTGTGCAGATCCGATAAAGTATAACATATTTCTACCGTGAGTTAGTGCCAATTCAGACGCTTGGCAATAGAGTTGTGTTTTGTTTGGGTAAAAATGGTTCATATCGTCAGTTAGCTGAGCTTCTTCCCGTTAAGTGGGTATGACACATTAATAGGTTGTTAAATGTGGCGGGGGCACCGGGCTTAACAGGTTAAAGGTCAAACAAGTGCAATCCAATGCAGGTTTAGATGCATATTTTAATGAAAAAGTCCTTTTTATATTCCTTAACAAATGTTCATTTTAGGATTGACAAACGTTTTGACTGGGGCAGAAAGAGAAAGAAAGGGGGGCAACATTTCCAAGGAGCCACGATTACAAAAGACCAGGTGAGAGAAAGCAGTGAGATCTTAAGGAAAAGTCATAATAATCGGGAAACAATGGGAACACAGACAATGCAAAGGAGTGGGAGGGATTTGAGAAAGATTAAAAGGATTGAGAGGGAGGCAGAACAGAATAAAGCCTCAGAAGCTGACATGGCGGTAAGATTTTCATGCGAGCCAGCGCAGATCAAAAGTTATTGCGAAAATCCAAGAAGACAGAGAAGAAGAAATTATGGGGAGAAAAGTTATGCGGAGGAGGATGACAGCAGAGGACTTAGAAATGAAGAGGGGGCGACAACCCAAGGGGCGACATCGGGGAGACAGTAGAGGTCCACGTTAATGGATGCAGGACAGAAAAGGACGAGTGGGGACACATCTGTGTGGACGCAGCCAGCCGTGTGTGACCGATGCTCCGTGAGGTCACCTGTCAGGGGGGTGCTGGGAACAGGGGGCAAGGCCAGCTCCGCAGGAGGCAGGTACCAAGACAGATGTAGAAAGAAGGGGGACAATGGGTGGGGGGAATACATGCAGGTGGAATGAGAAACACATCAAAGAAAATAATTCTGAGGCAGGAGAGATTTATTTATTTATTTATTTTTTGGCTTAATTTCTCTATTCATGTGCTTTGTTCAAAATACAGTATAAAACAAAAAATAAAGAAACATGACTTATCATATACCATATATCTTTAGGCAGTTTTATTTTGATATGAAGGAAAAAGAAAATACATTAACTAAATTAAATAACTCATATCATATTAATGGCGATAATTTTATTATATCAGGGAAAAAATATAAGAAATCATATTAAATGAATAAATACTATCATTTTAAGGGGGATGGTAATAAAAACATCTAGGTTTTTTTATGTTAAGGAAAACATCTATATAATAAATAAATCATATCATTAAGGGGAAACATTTGAAAAATCTGAGATTTTTTGACATGGAGGTAAAAAACTATATAAAAAATAAATCAGTCATACCATATCAAGAGGGATAATAATAGAAAATATAGGTTTTTGAAATTGGATGAAAAGAAAAACATATCTAAGGGGTCATGATGAAAAACATTTTTTTTTTTAAGAATGCGAAAACACATATTTAGGGTAAAATGAAAGCTGATTGCAAGACAGAGATATATATATATATAGGGGACTACGATTTGTCCTTTAATAATATCTTTAAAATACTACCCCTTGCTTTATTTCATTGTAAAACCTACTTCATTAATGGTCAAATAAGATAATTTAGCCTATCACAAATGTTAAAAGTACACACAAAGTATTTCTTATTTCATGATACGGAACTTTTCTCATCTGCCAAGTCACAAAATGTTCTGTTTGCTCTCACAGGACGTGCTCTGCACCAGAAACACTCAGTTTGAGACTAGCTCTGGAGCATATGGAGCATTTAGCAGGTAAAGAGACAGATATTTCCCTCAAGACAGAAATAAAAAAGAAAAGTAGAATGTGTTATTTGCTGGGTCTGAATTTCAGTCAGCTGCTGGTGTGCAAAGCCCGTAAAGGGTTTCTTGGGAAACAGAAGGTAGTTAACATGAAAAGCGATAGCCACTTCGTCTAACTGAGAATGTGATGAAAAAATGGATGAACCAAAAGAGAATGAATTTCGCCTTTTCGTTTTAATACCAGAAATAATGATTATACAATTATTTTATGTCTACGGTCTAGGGAAACCTAGACATATAACCAAAAGGGTCAGGGACACCATGTGAAGAACATCAATTTTAGCAGTTTACTTCAGACAAAACAACAAATCCCCGGGCGCCGTTCATAATGTCAGCCCACTGCTCCTAACACTAGGATGGGTCAAATGCAGAGAAACCATTGTGTTACGTAGGCCTACTGTGTAATGACAATACAAGTCAAAATAACCCTTAACATTCTTAACAAAAAGAACGTGAGAAAACAGGGATTCACAATAAATAAAAAATGGCGTCTCACTCCTACTTTTAGGTTTAAAAATTAAAAAGTGACAAGGTAGAATATTCAGACAATGATATATTACTCTTATTCTAAGGGGCGATGGGGGGTGCTAGCTATAGCTACTTGCTAACGGTTTAGCTTACCCCCGCGATTCAAAGTAATGTCAACGTAGCTGTAATTTCTCCTGGCTCAAGTGTTGGCTCTGGGGTTGTTGTGTGAGCCACCACTTGAGAATTGTGGTATTTTTTAAGAACAAATGTTCTTATGTTCATCTTCAAAAACTCTGAGTCCGATTGACAGTTTATTTTAAACATTGTCACAGCTCACAGGATAGGTACCTGTCAGCCAATAAGACATGTTTATTTCCATTCAACTCTCAGGTTGATCTGCTGTCTTGCCTCTGTTGCATTCACTGAACACGGGAAATTACAATCCTGCCGTCCTCTCTAGTGCCATGATGAGGTTCAGGTAAAGCACGGTTAATGTATTATATTATTGACTCAATAATATAATACATGACTTTGAGAGTAGGCAATATAGGCATATTAACAACATTAATTAAACATACTTATCACGGCGACGGTGTACTGAGATAAAAAACGGTGTACTGAGATAAAATTAAAATTAAATCTTGTAAGTGCACTGCCTTGCGGCCTGAAGCACCATCCTTGATGGAGCATACAGTATGTGGGCTGGACCTGTATTTGACAGGAAAGGAGTGAGCAGAGGGTAGAATTGTCGATTCTTGTTCTGTTTTCTGTGACAATCTTCCTCACCCTCTCAGACTTTCAGTTGCGCGCGCTACTAAAGAGACGTGTTACCATGGAAACCAAACAATGGTGTAGCTGTATTAAAGTCCGAGTGGAAACAGTCCTGAGTAAATTTGATTTTGTCAGAAATCGGGAGAAATGCGGGAGAAATATGACCCCGGGAGGAAACCGCGGGAGAGGGCTATGAAATCGGGAGGGTTGGCAAGTATGTTCATGGGTGTGCTGCATCAGGTGGAATAAATATCCAAGCCAGTGTTGTTGTGTTAGTGGAACCATGTGGAGTGTACACCATACCTTCAGTAAACTGGCAGTAATCATGGTGCATAATGAAAATAACTCAGCCAGTCGAAAGAGTCAAGACCACCTTGATCATGTAACAGCCTACAATAGAAATGTAGAAACAGCCTGATTGCTTATGATTACATACACAATGTCAACAGGAGCCATACATTGACTGTGGCGACATTTGAATGCTCACTCTAAGTATCCCTTACATGTTGTTTCCAGGTGCAACAATCGATAACCTACAAAAAAGTGAAGTCTTACAGCCAGCAAAGGGCAACTTCAAAGGTAGCTCAATTAAGTTTGAAGTAAGAATTCTTCCTCCACTGCATTAAACCTATTATTGAATATAAAAAAATCATCTACATAATGAGTGATGTTTTGCAAAGACCGCATTAGTCTTCAGTAGTTTTTCATTTAAAAGACACGGACATTGATCAACAGAAACACAACAATAACAAGCCTCAGAGTTGATACTCCTCAGCTGTGTTGAGATGTTGTAAAGGCAGCCTTACCCCTCGATTCCACCGAGTCCGTCTGCGTCGCATAACGGCTCCGCCGCGGTTTTGGTCCGGTCTCCTCCCGGCGTCATACCCTACCGGGCGCGTTTCAGAAGCATTACGGAAGCGGAGCGTCTTCCCTGTCTGCTCGCAGTTTTTGTTGATTTGGGCATATTTCCTGGGCAGGCTACTTTGTACAGACAAAGTTAATAATAATTGTAATATCCCAGTTATAAACGACATGAATCAAAGATATGTTGCTGTATTTTAGTGGTAAAAAAAAAGGCATTCATCATCATAATTATTCTATATATATAATGTCACAGTTGAACGGAAGACCAAAGTGCAACACACGGAAAACCAGGGATCGT
>CALSBZ010044843.1:34334-63158 GCA_943591055.1 Gobionotothen gibberifrons | reverse complement strand
ACAGGTGAACGGAAAACTACTGGTGAATGATGGAGCAGACTGTGACATATAATGTACACAGTGCCTGTAAACCGGAGGAGAACGCTGGCATTTCTCCTCCTACTTGAACGACTACGGAGGGATAGGGGCTGCAAAATTAGTTTGTGTGTGTGTGTATATATATATGCTATATATGGTCTGAACGTTCCACTTCCTGCCTGCTCGTCATTACCTTACGGCTGCGCCGCGACAAAAATAGGATTCATCCTAATTTTAGAGGAGCCCTGCGCCGAGCCGCTTCTGGGACGCGTCTGGGACGTAACGCGGCGTGTGTGGTGGAATAGCACCCATTGACTAGAGTGACCGCTATCCTTACGGACGCCGCGTCGCGGCCGTAACGCGTCGCAGACGGACTCGGTGGAATCGAGGGGTTAAAATAAGATAAGATGACATTTAAAAAAACTTTTTGTGATGTCTCATGTTAGAAAAGGCTTAATGAGAAGGTCATTATTACATGCAAATACATATTATGCATGCAACTGAATGGAACTATGGAACCCAAAGACACAGCAAAAATAAATGCTTTACAATTGTTGTTTTTGTGCCAATTAAGGGGGTAAATGTTTTCCTTTCATATTACAATTCAATAAAGTACCTCTGACATTTGAATTGCTTGAACATTCACTTATCAATGTATTCGTAATTTTCAAATAAACATTTATTTGTTGCATGTGACTACAGGTTACCTTTCATTACTTTCCTTTTTTTGTGCTCTCATATTTGACTTTTGACTTTTCTATAAGCAATACTTCCAACAAGTCCTCCAACTAATACGACCAAATAGGTCGATTGTTTTCCGACCCATTAATACGACCCAGAGCAGCGTTTTCAATCAACGGGTGCGTCAGCCTGTATACCTTTACGACCCACGGGCGCGTTTTAAATCAACGGGAGGCGGCGTAATGACGTACAACGCCCTCGACAACTTCTGTTAACAACCATCGTTTTTCAAACACGTACACTCTTCAAAAATCACGGCTGTCTGTCGTACAACAAAACGTGATCCGTCTCTTAAATTTGTGTTGACCACAGACCTTATTTCGAGCTATTTTCCCAAATCCTATGGAGAAATCTCATTGGCTCTGAGGCGAGGGAACCGGAAGTGGTAAAATGCTAACTCACCGGGGTTTTGGACTCGTCACTGCATCACTGACAACATCCATTTATTTCCCAGACAAGCTAATAAACGTGAGTAGTCAGATATCAAAAGTATATTCATTTTGGGATATGTATTATGTTGTTTTATTTTGTCGTCTAGTACAGTGACTAAGATTACTATGTTTACCTAGGAATAATGATAGCAAAGCTAAATTAGCCAAAAGTAGAATCAGCTAACGTTAACGTGAGCATGGAAGTTATGTGATCCATCGGTTCATGCGGTTGATCCAAATGCTATCAGACGTCACATTCTTTATAACTATATTAAATACTATTTATGTATTAAGTGAAGAGTCACCAGGGGTGTAATACTGCCGGAACACCGCTCCGGCACCTAAAACGGGGATGGTTGTTAGCATCTGGTGCTAGCTAGCTAAGATAACGGATAGGCTAAGAGGCTAATGTACCAAATGTAATGTTTACACAGTTAACTTTAGTCTAAGTTATCTCAGTGGGTCTGAAACAGTTTGGTCACCATATATGGAAATACATATTTCCAAGGCACACTTTTATATTATTGTAATGTTCCACAATAGGAGTCGGAAATTCAAGTTCTTAGGTTCAATAGCTCCTTTGGTAGCATACAAATACAGGTTCATAGGTCACAGGTTGCAGGTCGCAGGTTCAACGTCACACAGCACCCTAAAAAAAATCGAATGAATCTAAAACATCGATCAATGCATTACAATTCATACTATTGGACATACAACAAATGCATACCAAAAAAAAAACAGTAAATAGTTAAATATGCACAAAGATAAATAAAAAAAAAGTATTATTCTTATCATTTTTTTAAATTATTGAAATGTATACAGTTAAGTTTCATATGGGTGTTGACAGATGTATCCATCGATTTAGTTAATTTTGCCCTCAAAGTGCACAAGATTGATGCATTTAACTTCCCGGGGGCCTCCGGACCCCCCTAGAGGACATGAGGTCCACCCCCACTTAAAACATATTCACATGGATAGGATACTAAATAAATGTGCACACTTTTTATATAGTAACCTTTGTACCTCAGCAGGAGGGAGTTAGTTAAGTGATCAGTGAAGGACCTTTATAAACTATCAAGCAGCTGTGTCCAGCATTTACTGTAAGAATCACACATTTATTCAATAACGCAGACTTAATAAATGACCATTCTATGTTGATTCTGGCTGGAGTGTTAATTGACAGTAGTTACATAAGCTTCAAAACGAGCCACAACTGCGCGTGCACACATGCAGAACTTATAGAATTAGCAATACACCCCTGGTAATGATGATTTTAGTATTATTTTCTGTGATGATGGAGCATCAACTTTTGGATCAACCCGATATTGACAGATTAGGGTTGTCCATAACAGTCACTTTAAACATGTGACTGACTCTGTATAACATTGTTTTCCTTACTCTTGTGATTTTTGTTCATCCTATCTAAAAGATAAAAAAACATGAGTTCATTGTTTTAACAAGATTTTTCACGATATAATAAAATACATGAATCCTGTAAACATTTGTAGTATAGTATTCTTATTTTTTGTATTCCCTGACATATCTGTGTTTCTGTTACAGATGCCTACTCAAAATGTGTGCCAGACATGCAGGCAAAGCATAGGAGTAGCAAGTAAAAAATGCAAACAATGTGGTGCTATCCAACCCTACAAGGAGAAACTCTCCAAGCAAAAAGAAAAGGTTGCACAGGAATGGAAGGCCACGCAAAAGAAAAACCACAGTGTCAACAAAGTGTATGACTCGACACATTTACTGGTAAGCTTTTTTCTCATGCAGATGTCAGTTATCATAAAAAAGTGTGTAAATAATCCCTGATCTTAATCTTTTTATACAAGTTGTTAAATTACTTAATTGATTTATACTTTCCAACAGTCGCCCTCATTTACTTTAATTTTAAAAATAATTTTCGATTATGGAGACTGTAACGAATATTCGAAAAATAGAATAATCGCTGGCATCCCTAACCCATATAAAAATAACCATGCCCATGTAAAAAAACCTCAAAGTGAACCCGAGCTCGATAAACTTCTTTTTTTTTTACAGTTCTTTTTTAGGGGCTCCCCTAAAAGGGGTCTAAAATCACACCTGGTTAATTGTGGGGTGCCTTCCTCAATGTGCACACGTATCACATCAGTGCATTTTTCACTTATGCAAAATAAATGGAGTTATAATGGCTTTAGGTGTGTGAAAATGTTTAGAGCTGTTGTGTACATAATATTTCTTGTTTTTTTTGTGTCCATTGTGTTCCAGCTCCACAAATGGAAAATGTTAGATCGGCGTCCCATCCTCCTTCTTGCCAAGAGAGGCACAAATGGTTTTGCGGCCGACTGCATCTGTCCATGGCAAATCGAGACAGAAGATGGTAACAATGCACTTGTTACCATAAAGAGGATTTACGAAAGCCTTATTAATGGTAATGTATACAAATCTGCATGCTATATTTCAGCAATTTATCTGTTAACATTTTTTGTAAATTAGTTGCTCAGTTATCTGGTTTTAAATGTAAAAAAATGTGAATCACTGTTTACCAAGTAGTAAAAATATGTCGTTATGTCTTGTTTTGTCAGTTAAAGGGCCCATGTCATGCTTTTCCGGTTATTACCCGTCCCCTTGTGTGTTATGAAGCTTTTCCTGCATGTAAACGGTCTGCAGAGTCACAAACCGTCAAAGTACACCCTGTAGCGAGTAAAACTCTAACACAGAAAATACCTGTCTATGCTGCCCCAAAACGCCTCGTTGGAGATTTCTCTTTTTCCATTTTTTTCTTCCTGAGTATAGTGACGTAACGGGCATAGTGACGTACCGGCTCACACACACACACTCACTCAGCCTTATCTTTTCTCAGCCGAGGCTCCGTGGATCTCCTCACACACACACGCACTCACACTCACAGCCAGGCTGTGAGTGTGAGTGTGTGTGCTCAGGCTGAGTTCCGCGCTGTCTTGCAGACCCCACGCAGCAACCAGGAAACAACACCAGTAATCCAGCTCACACTGTCTGCTCCTCGAGCCTCAAAGGGTGGAGCAGCAAGCCCCGCAACGTCCCGCCAACACGGCACCCAGACCCCACGCAGCATTCTCATCTGTTTGTCCTTACTGGTGTCATTTCCTGGTTGCTAACAAACGCCATTGTAACACATAATCACTGATGTTCCGCTGTTTCATTTTTAGCTGTAATTACTCAGATTATAAATGTATATGGCGGATTATACTTGGTCATTTATTCACCATGCGTCTACTTTTTTTTCTTCTCAATAGTGACTTTGGCAGTTGAACCTGAGGGCCCTTCAACCACACAGGCAGAAATGGCCGCAGACCCAGGATCAGACTTGTCTGTACCTCTTACCACCGAGACTGACACTGAGTTCACTCTCTTCCTCACTCCTGTGTCCTCCGGGCTGACTCCTGCTCTCTCCTCCGGGCTGACTCCTGCTCTCTCCTCAGTGTCTTCCTCACAGAAAAGAAGACCAACGAGGAATAAAGTGGCAATTAATGGTATGTGCGGGTTAATTAGTAATTATCTTATTTACATTGACTGAAACTGTGTTTGATTTTGCACATTGAATTAGTTAAAGAGAGAGAAAACAATCATTGGTACAATTAGAATACGCCACCTTTTGTTTTGTTTAAGACTTTGCAGTATCAAAAGTCTCAGTGCCATTTTGAACAGTTTAATTGAGCACAATGTGATGTTAGGCAATGTTTAGGAGGTTATTGCTGAACTTCAACTTATTACCATCTTTTAATTCCTTGCAGAATGTCCCATTCATCAAGGGTCAGCCACTTTCCCCTACAAAAAACTACTGAAGGAAAGAATCAGGGAGGTTTGTTTAGAAAATATTTTAAAATAAGAAATAAACAATGACAATAATGTTTCCGTGGAACCAAGTCTTATCTTATTGGATTTTCGTATACTTTGTTTAAAAGGAGTGTTTAAGTCTTAAGCATGACTGCTAATGTAAATATTGAAATTACAGTAACAATAATGTATTGTTAATTTAAGGTTGAGGTACTTGTGTAATGCTTCATGTCGCATGAATGCATCATGTCCAGCCATTTATTTGTATATTACATTTTTTCTTGTAATCCTTTGTAGGTGAATTCCTATTCTTGGCAGTAAAAATATTTTTTTAAATAATAATAGTATTCCAAAATATTAAACTGATGGGGAAAATGCTATTGACTATGTTACAGTCCTTCATATGTTTGAGTTAATCGTACCTACTATTATTTCACTGGACTTTTTGTATTTACATGTATGACATTTGAAAAAAATGAAGTTTACCTAAAATCTGTGTTTCTTTACTCAGGGCCATACCGAGGTGTTGGTGCAGTGGCAGTCTTGCTCTGGATGGTATGTATCTAATCTGAAGTTTCCTTCAGTATATCTGATGGGTCTGGCAGAACAGGGGCCACAAAGTAGTCTTACCAACCAACTTCATCAACTCTGAGATCACTAACTTAAACATTTTGGGTTCCTCAGCAGTAAATTCAATTTAGTTGATCACATGGGGGTGGGGAGCCATGTCATCAATGGCTCTATCAGACGTTTGCGCCATAAAGTAAGACATCCAAGTTCTCTGCCCTTCGTCATTCAGACATCGCGCCCTAGAAACGCTGTCTGATTGTAACACATAAGCAGGGAAGTAGCCTAACATTGAAATAGAAATTAAAATAAAATATACAATAGAGTTTATCCTTGATCAATATCACTAAAGGTTAAATGATTGATATGTGAGGCTGGATGGTATTTGATCTCTTTTGTAATTACTGACTTGTTACATTTGTTCTTAACAATTATACTATAAGTATAGTTAGTAGTAGTAAGTAGTATTATTTCTGTGTGCAGTCTTGCAGGAAGTTGTCTAAGTTTAGTGCTGTATGTTTGGGCATTGATAAGACAGCAAATTCAAAGAATTGGTCAAATGAAACATTGACTTTGAAATAAAAAATGTACCTTGTATTATATATGATGTACGTGTTATATATAAATATATACATTATACTGCACTTTCATCATGATATTTTTTGAGTGACTAATGGCGCATTCACACTGCAGCGCGGAGCTCGCTTTAAGCGTGGCGAACCGTGCGGGGCCTGTTTTTGGTTGCACTCACACTAGGCCTAGTTCCGCCCCGGGGGTACTTTTTCGTCTTTTTTCTGGCCCGACAAATTTGTGGTTCTATCGAGGCCAACAAGCGGGGCTAACAACCGGGCGGAATATGCTAAACATATTTGACCGTGATTTAATTGTAATACACGTTTCAAAATGATGCCGAAGTAACAACATACTGATACCGGTTAGTACAAATCATGAATTAATGCTTTGACAAGTCTGCAGACAGACGGGAGGCGAAGAACCTTTTAAAATGCATGATGCATCTTCTTATTACAGACACATGCATTTCCAAACATTCGGTCTACCTACGCTGTAAAATATATTATCTCTTCGATTTACACACGGCATCTATTGCACGTCTGTCCGTCCTGGGAGAGGGATCCCTCCTCTGTTGCTCTCCCTGAGGTGTTCTCCCATTTTCCCCTTTAAACTGTGGGGTTTTCTCAGGAAGTTTTTCTGAGAAAATCGGGAGATCGGCTAAGCTAACGCAATATATGCTCCGACCGTACACACTCACAACAACGGCCTATACAGACATAAATAAGCCAGCGACTGTATTCACCATGACACAGACAGTCTGTGGTTTGTACTTGTTTATAACTTTTGTCTAGTTTCTTAACAGATATGAGGAGCTGTGAGCTTGAGTGCTAACAGCTAACAGCTGATGTTGTTTTTCTGGGGTGCTCGTTGAAGATGACGTCACGGCTCCGCCTACACTGCGTTACTATAGTAACTGCCCCAGCTCCTAAACTGTAATGTGAGCGCAGCATTAAAGTGAGCCAGGCCTAATAAGGCCTAACCAAACCAAGCCAAACCAAACCAAGCCTGCAGTGTGAAAGCGCCATTAGTGTATCTTCTCATTTGAAATAGCATTGTCAACATACTGTAGAACTACATATTCCAAACAGTTGAAAAAAAGTAATACTTTTTGCTGTGTTTCTGTTTTACAGTGCGGCGAAGTGGAACAATTCCTGGGAGCCAAAGGAAAACTTTCCCAGTTAAATATGGCTGACTTTTTTTTTTTCTACTTTGGAGTAATAAAATACATATAAAAAAAACATCTATGTAAGTGTTGTGCCTATTTGTGTTCTTATGTTATCAGTGAGCTGAAGCCAAGACAAATACAAATATATGTTTTAAGTGTATCTATACAAACTCATTCTCTAAAACTGTCATGATTGGTCTGTTGTGAATGACCCCCATGAGGAAAAAGGTCCTATACATTATATCACATCGGCAGGGCTGTGATGTGATGAGGCCCTCGCAAGCGTCGACGGGGGGGTGGTGTGTAAACCCTGGACACACCAAGCCGATTACAGCTAGTGGAGCCTCGCAGCAGAAACTGTGGCGCGCTCAATTGCGCCGCATTTGCGCATCAGATGAGGCTCCCTCCACAAGATGAGGGCGAGAGGCAGTCTGTGTGATCGGCGTGTATGGAGGGGCGGGCCTGCACATCGGCATATCACAGACTGGTGCATACATTGTACAGGCGGCAATTTGAAATGGAATGCAGCCCACACACGGCAGACAAACCCAAACACTTTTGGAACACGCCACCTCCAGACACATTAACATGCACTCCCCTAACTTTCCCCTACTCTGACATTGTATTTCATTCCATAACATCTTATCAACAGAGAAAATGAAGGGTAATCAAATAATAAAACATGTCACTCATATCACTTTCTTTCTTACTGTACTTGTCATTTTTATATATTTATTCAAGCTGCAGTTCAACTTCAATTCTTGGCATGATAATAAAAAAAGATATTCACATTTATTTTTGGATTATGTCTATGAGGGGCCGTTACATTATTTAGAAATACTGTTCACCCATGTGAAACACACACACTGAAACCAAAATAATTTACAAACATGTAAAAATCTCTCATATGCGATGGAAACTTCTGAAGCAATGGAAACAGGAGTCAGAGAGACACGAGGAGAGCAGGAACTTTGATGGCAAACTGATGGTTTATTCACAAGACATGTTGTGTGCCACGAATTGACACAAAAGATGCCAAACCAATTCTGAAGATCTCTACCCCAGACCCATATTTAGCTAGTTCTGAGAGAAGAATCAACATTGTGCATAACAAGATAAAACCAACACCTCTATCAGCTGATGCCAATAGGCAGGAACAGGGAGACAAAACACTGAGAGCACAGCAGCCAAGGCTACAGGTGCCTGTGCTCAGTCAGGACAAGACCTGGGGGGTATACCACGAAGCTGGTTCAACCTAACCTGGATATGTTTGAGTTAGCCGGTTGGCCTAATCCAAAACATACGCCCTCTCGCTAAACGGCACTACGACACGGGTTATCAAGTGGATCGCTCAAGCCAGCCGTGTCCTATCTAGTTAGGTGCGCGTTCACATAAAAGCGGTAGTATTTGGAGCATTCGACCAATCACAAACATGGAGAAGCGTACTGACAGCGCAGCGTCATACTTCCTGAATGAAAAGTCCACTATATAATTAGACAAATATGAAGACTTTAAACATCCATGACTCAAACACTTTATCCAGGATAAAAGCCACATAGCTGCACCTGCAAGGTGAATACAGCTGGTAAAAGAAAAAGTGTTTGAATGCGTACATTAACAGGTTTATGATATCACTGCCCCGTCTAAGACACGATCTGACTTTAATTACATTTGACTCGAGTGTTTCGTAATGTGTTGCTTAAAATAATACTTCTGCATACAGTATGTGACACTGTAAGTGTTGCACGGCCAGATACGGCTCAGCTGACTCAGATAAGGAAATATATGATACATTATGATGTGATGCCGCGGACTGTACTGTTACTTTGATCCAGTTACTTATGTTGTGGCAGATATTTAATTAAGCTTTCTTAACGCTAATGTTATAATAGTCAGATTGCTCTGAAGATGGGAGGTGATATTCTATTAACCCGTTTGGTTCTATGCAAACTCAGTACTATCCATTGTGATACAGTTATAAGGCCTTCACAAGAGACTGTCAGTGGAGATTAAAGGGGATCAGGAGCTCACGTCTTCTCAGAGTCCTTGGTATTAGGCTTGATGATTGTTTCACATTTCTAAACTTCATGTCAATAACCTGCTTAAAAAGCTGAGGGTTAGGCTTGGTTTCTTCTACAGGAACAAGTCCTGTTTCTCGCTTGAGGCCAGGAAAAGGCTAGTCACTGTGACCTTTTGACCTGTGCTGGACTATGGTGATTTGATTTATATGAATGCACCTGCCAATTGCCTGGTCAAGTTAGATGCTGCGTATCACAGTGCACTGAGATTTGTGACAAACTGTAAAGCATTAACCCATCACTGTACCCTGTATGCAAGGGCTGGTTTGCTTTCACTAACTGTACGGAGGCTCAGTCACTGATACATTTTTATATACAAAGCCATGTTAGGGAAACTTCCATCTTATATCTGCTCCCTGATCTCACGCCGAATTGTAAGTGGCTACTGCCTGAGATCGAATGCTGTGTTTTTTTTAAATGTGCTAACTGCTAGGACTGTCTTAGGGAAGACAGCTTTTAGATGTGCAGCTCCTCTGTCTTGGAATAGTCTGCAAATTAAATGGAAACTGAGCAATCTGGTGCCACTAAATGTTTTTAAAGCTCGGTTGGATGCTACTCAATCGGAAACTATTGGTACCTGTTTATGTGGATAGTTATGTAAATGATGCTGTATGATGTCCTTTTGTTGTTCTGTTTATGTTTTTATGTTTCATGTGGAACCTACTTGAGCAGGTCTCCCTTGAAAAAGAGATCAATGATCTCAATGGGATACACCTGTATAAATAAAGGTTTGAAATGAAATGAAATGAGAGTCATCATCATCATGTTCTCTCTGCTGCTGCTGCTGGCAGCTGGAAGTGAGTCAACACTTATTATACTGCTGTTTAACAGGATAATCTGTCATATAACTTTTTGTTGTATTTGTACAGGTGTGAAGTGTGAACAGTTGACACAGCCAGCTTCTGTGACTGTGCAGCCAGGTCAACGTCTGACCATCACCTGTCAGGTCTCTTATTCTGTTAGTTAATAATAATAATAAAATTCAATAGTTTTGGCGGCAGTTCTTCCTGTTTGTATAGAAGTCTTCTCATCAGGGCTCTATAAATAGATAACTACGGCAGATATGTAATATGTAATGCAGCCGAACCGTGTATTACAATGCCGTTGTGTGATTAGCTCCAAAGAGAAAAGCAAGCAAACTCGGAATAAAGTATTCTTTTATATTTTTTTTAATGTTTTCGGATTTCACATCGCATAAACACCATTTCCCAACGTGCATTGCGGCTAAACCATGAATCACCGAGCTGAGGATCTTGCCTACGTCTGTTTCCGGTATTGTTTTTGACGGATGTATTTTGTTATACACACATTCCTTCACATTTAAATTAAAATGTACATTAAAGTATTTCGTGAGGCTTTCTAAAATGTTTTAAAATATAACTACGGTTCGAGTTGAAGAGTTTATAAATGAACATGAACCGAAGCTGTTGCCTGGTAACGCAATCGCGCAACGTCACATCGATTTAATAAAGGAATGTAAGCTGTGTCCCAATGCGGCCGCTGAATTGGGACACGGCCTGCCTTTGTTTCTGCTAAAAGAGGTGTCGACCAGCTGGGGCAACAAGAACATTGGCGAAATCGAGTGTGACTATTACAAATTAAATCATTATTATATTAATATTGATAATAATAACAACCGACCGTCGGGGTAGCATTTGCTTGGCATTTCCGGGTATATCTCCACTGGTTGGGCAACGTTAACAATACTGTGTAATTGTCACGTTTGAAGGGACGAAATCGTGACAGCTTCACTTCTCCCATCATGGTAAATCGTCACATGTTCACGTCTTGCCGTGATACCGGGTTGTGCTGACCATGTCCATGCCTTTATGACAACAGTGTACCAATCTTCTGATGGCTACTTCCAGCAGGATAACTCACCGTGTCACAAAGCTCAAATATTCTCCAACTGGTTTCTTGAACATGACCATGAATTGTACTCAAATGTCACAGTCCACAGTCATCAGATCCAAATCCTACAGTGCACCATTGGGATGTGGTGAACCAGAGATTTGCGTCATGGATGTGCAGCCGACAAATCTGCAGCAACTGCGTGACGCGATCAGGTCAAAATTGAGCAAAATCTCTGAGGAATGCTTCCAGTACCTTGTTTAATCTATGCCATGAAGACTTAATGCAGTTCTGAAAGCAGATCCCATCCTAGCAAGGTGTACCTAATTAAGTGGCTGGTGAGTGTATTACTTAGCTCCATTTTTATTGTTAGTGTGTGTCTGTAGGAGTAAAGTCTAGACACATTCTTTGGATGTAAGCATTGGCTAATTAAACAGATCATGATTAAATGACATGATGATAATAAGGGTGATCACCAAAACCTTATACCAGGGGTGGGGAACCTCCGGCCCTCGAGGTAACTCGGATCTGAAGGTGACTGATAACTGCTAATGGCATTTAGTTGAATACCAGACATAGTAAATGCAAAGCAGGATCATATAAAAAAAAAGGTAATAAACAAGCCATTCAATCGTAATACTCGTTTTAATACGTTCACACACACAATAGACTTGTTAAGTCCTGTTCGTTGTCCTGTTTGTTGTCCTCATCACCGTCCTGTTAGTTGTCCTCATCACCGTCCTCATCACCGTCCTGTTCGTTGTCCTCATCACCGTCCTGTTCGTTGTCCTCATCACCGTCCTGTTCGTTGTCCTCATCACCGTCCTCATCACAGTCCTGTTCGTCGTCCTCATTACCGTCTTCAATGTCTTCCTCCATCATGAGAAAAGACGAGTCCGTGCCAATACAGGTGTAGGTGCTGGTGACTCTGCTCAGTTTCTGCTCCAGAAGATATTGATGGTGTAAAATACAGCAGTGCAGTCCCCTGTATCCCTCTTCTGTTATATCGCTTGGAGAAACAAAAATAAAAAGACAAAATTACAGTCTATGTAAGGCTACTTTTAATTAGCATTGATGTTGGTTTAACTCCGAGGCTGTATATTAGCTACAAAGATTTGTGATTCAGAAAAAATGCAATCATTACAGATGCTATTCAGTGATAGACATTTGACACTGGGAGGGGGGCAGTGGCAAATGTTATAAATCGGTATTTGTGGAACATACTTTGGTTCCTGATGTCGTCTTTTGTCTGATGAAGGAGGTGGTCCAGTTTGTCCAGTGCCTGCCTCAGATTTTGACAATGCTGGGTCATCTCCTTTACAATGATGACTTTCTCCTCTTCCATACGCCTGACCAGCATAACCTGGTCAAAAAGTCGCCTCTTTGTGCGCAGGTTCACCACTATAATGGAAAAAACACAAAATATAACAACCACAATGGTAAGGCTAATAAAACAAATAATATCAGTTTGTATTCAATCTTTTTAACTTAAATTGACCAAAACCTTAAAATCTGGTAAAAAAAAATTCAACCTCGCCGCTTGCTGAATTTTTTCAATTCTGTCTATGTTGGCAGAATTACATTCAGTATGTCTTGAGATTCAACATTAGTATGCAGTTCAGGGTGGTCAGGAAGGGTTTTACTGTTTCCATAGATGTGCCTGTCCCAGTGAGACTAGACTATTAAGACTTGATAGGGCAACATCATACAGACCTTTCAATATAATTATTTCAAAATGATTTGTTGTGATCATGATGATTTGTGACACCTATGTTGACAGCTCTGTGTTACATTGGTGATTGTATTCTAGTACTACAACTGAATTTATGGAATATCTAGGGCAAACAAAAACAAGTTGTTTCTTACCATCTCCTTGCGCCTCCCAGGGCAGAATGACATCCTCAGACAGACTGCATGCTGCTTCTGTGTCAATTTTCTCTGAACAGGCATCAATGGTGTTGTACTGCAGTATCCTCTCTCTGAGTTTCTTCTTGAGCTCTGTCAGTCTTCTCCGTTTGCGTTGCCTTGTTTGGTTGCTGTCTGTAAAAGTAAAACAAAATACAAATAAACTAATATTAATAATACAAACAATAACAACAACAAGAAACAAATATTGTTTCTAGATAACGTAATAATAAATACCATTTTGTCGATAGAGGTCGTGTTTCTTTCTTCGGAGGGAATAAATAATTTCATCTATTTCTCTCTGGAGCTCCTCCTGGCTATTCTGGGCTCCATGTTTCTCTTGAAAACAGAAACAACAAGGTGTAAATCATAAAACATGAAGCCAAATGTTTGGAAATATGGAACCAAATCTATACCACAGTGATCATATAACATACCAGTGGCTGCCCATTGCTTGACCTCCAACACCCACTGCTCCGTGTCCTCCAGGGAGATGTTCAGCTCTTGCTTGAGACTCTCAAGATTGTCCACTTCAGTTTGTGCTCTCTGTGTAGTCTGGTTAGAATGTTTAAAAGGAAAAAGTGAATATGCGTTCCAGTTGGTTGAGAAGGTTTTTTTTTTTACTGAATTCCTTTATGCACATTAACTGACCAGACAACAAAATGAAATGCTAAACACCTTCTCTTCAAGGTTGGCAAGTATCACCTTATTGTCCCTTTTTTTTCAAGATCAAGTAGGATTAACATTATTATTGTTATTATACAGAAATTCAGATGAATCAACCTATAGTGCTTTATTAAAAACAAACAGAACAGAGACTCTCTTGGCAGAACCATCATAATGAAATGATTGCAGAATACATTCAATTCAACAACATGTAGCTAAGGATGGTGTTAAATTACTACAAAAAGAAACTAAGATATTCTTAACCCTTGTGTTATGTTCACATTTCGCACCCTTTGGTAATGTTCGGGTCAAATTGACCCGGGACATATTTGAGGGTTTAAAAAAAATACAGAACTAAATTCAACATGCACAATTCCTTATATATAGTGTCTTGAACTCATTCCCCAACAATATAAATGAAATATATGATTAGTTTTTAAAAATACTCTTTGCTAGATCAAATTTAACAATGGAAGTGTCCATCGTTTTTTGTGATAAAAATGTAATTTATGTTAAAAAAAAATACACTGTAATAAAAACTAGGTTTACATTTTGCTCGTGCTTTTCTAGGACTAATGTAAATGAAACATTTTTTCATTAATGTTTATTATTTTTAATCTGTCATATAATAATCAAAGCCCTGAAGGAAATAAAGCAATTTAGCAGCAATTGGAACACAAGAACCACACATCCAAAAGTATTTGGCTGTGAAATAGAGAGAGAATGAAACATCCATATAAATTACATAGAACAGATATAAACTGTTTACTTTTACATTACAGAGAGAAAAGGTTTCATCTCTGTGAGTGGTTGGAGCTCAGGCAACTTTGCTGCCATCTTCTCCAAATAAGGCCAGTACCTGTAATGACAAAATCAATTAGCTTTTCCAGTTGCATGATGGCATAATAGTAAAAAGATAAACCAGGTCCTTAAAATTACCAGTACAATCCTTGTAACCAACATCAGCATTTATCCAAATGAATGCTTTTTTTGCTTTACATCTACTGGATGTGCAAGAATTAAATAGATAACACGTTTCCCACAAACACTTCCAATTTTGCAATAGTTATAACTACCTGCAGGCAACATCCATACAAAAGAATGTTGCATTCGCAACTTCAGCCAGCTCCTTCTGCAGGAACATTGGGTAGGCATATATTTCACCACGGTAGTGATTTAGGCCTTGTAGCAAGATGCCATGTCTGCACACAGCTATTTGCAGGCCTTCCTCATCCACCTTGGCCCTGGACTTGTGTGAGGTTTCTCTGCAAGCTGTGAATGTTGCCGGTCCACAAACATCACGACCACTTTTCTGAAATAGACACAATCTGTTACATTTAACCCTGTGCTAAGAAAAATAAATAAAGGGTTAGGGGATTGAATAGATTCTTACAATCGTCATCTGGCTCCTGATTTTGTCGACAAAGGTAGACACTTTACTGTCCTGGGCAATGAACAGTCCATCAAATAGAGACGGTTCATCTGTCCTGCGAAATTCGAGAAAGAAATTGTAAGCAACATTATCATACATACATAAGTTTGATTGTGTCCTCTATTTAATGTGGCCAATTTGCTTTTGCCATCAATTTTTCATAAATGTGGAAAAGGTCTTTGTGAATTTGATCTGTAATTCTGTGTAAAGTCTTTTGTCACCATTATTTAACATTAGTGAAAAGTTTACTGACTTCTTGTAAAAAGGTAAAAATAAAAGTACATCCTTTATATTGATGGGCATGGAATAGGGCAGAGGAAGGCATAGAAAAAGGTTCCTGGGCAATTTAATACATTTTTCATGAAGCGATTATATCCAAAACTGGTTCTTAGCTCCAACATATCCAACTAACGTCAACCATTTAACATTTTAAAGTTGAGTTAACTTTACAGGCGTCATATACAATAATGTTTATGAATTGGATTGATATAATTATGTGTAATTTCAAACCAACTATTGTTTTCTGATGGTCTACAAACTTTGGAGTTGGGGAAAGTTAAACATTTCAGCAAAGACATTCAGCTTAGTCAATAAAACAACAACTAAAATGAGAATATGATTTCACTGACCCTCTGGACTTCTTGAAGCGATAATGCTTTCTATTGCCATCTACAGCAATAGCCAGCATGTCAGGTGTGCATGCTGGGCATTTAAAGGGCTCCACCAGGCACAGATCTTCTTGTCTGTAATTACAGAAGGCAAACTCCCGAAAGACTCTGTGGAAGGTATCGCTACAGATTCTGCCTGTCTGGAAACAAGAATGGTATTCATTTGGTTAATTAAAAGTTTGGTATTCAAAAATCTTGAAAACCACATTTTATTCTTACCCTTCCTGTGGAAAACGATCGATGTTCAAGCATTTTTATAAATACTTGCTGGGATAATGCTGGGCTGGCCAATTTCATTTGCTCGAATGATGTGAACACATCAAACTTAAAAATAATTGTGCAGCTGTCGGTTGCTGGCCAGTATTTGTATCCCAGCAAGTCACCTATGCTCGGGGACCATTTGGCGGAACAAATTGGACAGCACACAGAAGGCAGACGAACGTTGTATGGACCTGAGAAAAAATATAAATGTGCAATTTGACAGCTATCTATGCAATGTAGGACAAAAGTATAATAGTAATCCTGTATTTCTGCTTGATCGTCTTCTGGTGGCAACAAACCATTGATAGTCACCAACACGGTCTGCTTTCCTGGGATGATGGTGAAATCTTGGCTTGGACCACAGAAGCAGATTTGGGATGGTGGAGGAATTGGAAGCAGACACACTGCAGCAAAGACAATTTCAGAGATTCATATGCATGTTAGGACATGTAGTCAATACAAATTGAGACATTTTAACAGTTAAAGCAAACTTCCGACAAGGTGAAAATGATGCCGCTGTATATGTAGTGCACATTAGGAAACCATGGTAAGGGAATATGTAATACATTATTTGAACCCACCTTGTTCACAGAGTCCATATTGGCCACTTTCATCCACAACCACTAAGGATGTGGGAGGAATAGGTCTGTAAAACCCATCAAACATGGCTTCCCTGTCATGGAAGACATGTTTACCATGGATAATAGGGTCACATGCCGGACAAAGAAAGGGAGTTCCTGGTGGAACACAGTCCAAGCACCGGACCACAGCATCAGCAGTTTTGCATAGGAGACAGGAACGTGTAGTGACAATCTCTGCAGCCAATTTCAAATTAAGGAGCTCTGGCATTGCAGCTCTGAATTTTTGTTCACGTTTCAACTGTCTTTGGGTCCATGTTGATGCAGTGGGTGTTTATTCTGATGATGCAGGGACAGTGAGAGAACCCAACAGGTTTCTCAGTGTCTGAAGATGTTGATCTAAAATAACAAAATATAAAACAAATCATGGAATTTAGTTTAATTAAAAAAAGATATTCCATACATGGCTTTTCACTTTACAATGTATCATGAACATAGCTATTACATACTACAAACAATTACCTACATTTCAAGATGAAGGATAATTTAAGAATTCATTGTGCATACCAAGACTTGGGACCTGTAGAGGAATCTCATGTGTCTCCTCGACCTCTGGGGACTCCTGAGAGCTGGAAGGTTTAACTGCATAAACAAAGTACGATGATATAGGAAACATTATTGAGGACCGACCAACGACATTAAAACGTAATGAAACACTAGAACTAGATTATATTTTACAGACCAGATCGATTCTTATTCCAATGTTGGGCTATAATGTTCCCATCCAGGTCCCTCTTCCTCCAGGAAACATTTGATCCTTGCGTTATTTTCTTTGGTATCTTCGGTATCTTTGGTTTCTTTGGTTTCTTAATATATAAATATATAAAAAGAGATTATATATTTCCCTTAATTGTTGCACACACATCTTTGTAATGTGTGTGTCTTTTATCATTTGAGTAAATGTTATAATACATATTTGGATAATGTTGTACTTGCCTTATTTGCCAACTCATCTGCGAGGGCATTCCCTATCTCTAGCCATTCATTCAGTTGCTTGGATGCCATTTTTAAGTGAGGATAAAAAGGGCAACAACAAACAAAGGATGAACTGACATACAGGGAGGGAGAAAAACAAAACAAAAGACAAGAAAACGAGAGGGGTGAAAGAGAGTAGGAAGAGGAATATGGCTCTGAAAAGAACCGTTGATTTTTTTATGATAATAGGCTACTTCAAATAATTGAATTGATAGATGACCTGAAAAAAAACAAACAGATGAACTCAGATTAGTTGTGCTACCATGTAATTTAATTGTTGCTTCATAAATAAGCATTTGCCAAAATAAAACTACAGGCACCAAAATCAATCAAGTCCCAGGTAAATCAGTAATTACAGGGAAATATATTTCTCTTTTTAACTAGATGTGATGCTTTCACAAAACTTAAGTTGAATTAGCGAATGTTTAAAGTAGTAAAACAACTATGACCTGATGATATTCAAGTGTTGAACTTACCCTAACTATCATTAATGCAACATGTTAGGTGACATTTAGAAAGAAAAAAAAATGTGTGCATTATGAAAAGCGCCATGTAAATGTCAACTATTATTATTATTATTATTATTAAAATGCCATTTCCTTTCGCATTGTTTACGGTCATATCATGTCCTGGTCTGGTTAGCTGAATATACATACTTTTGCCATTGTTATGTGTTATGTATGTCACGTGCTACCAAGGGTTTTGTTTTTAGGCAAGATTTTAGCTCCTTTTGTGCGAAGGAGAAAACTCTCCCTCCAACTTGTTGTAGACGAACCTTCTTATATTGCAATACATATCCGTTAGCGCATATAAGCTAAGCGCTAAGCTAAGCGCTAAGCTAAGCGCTAACCTTTACAGCCATGCTATTGCTAACAACAAGCCAAGCATTCGCCTATACTGCCTATGCCACGGGCCAGCCCTAAAACGTAAAACTGAAATATCGTGGTTAAATATGATTTGTAGAAAAACGACAGGATTAATTAAAAGCGTAAACAAATCAAATGAAATACAGAAATCTGATTTACCACTTGTACAGCTCTGACGCTCTTTAACAATTCTTCTTCTTCTTCTTCATCTTCTTGGCTCGTCGCACTTTTATTGATGCGCAAGGTTAAAGTTCACGGGATTACGATCGTGACAAAACGTGACAAAAGGTCGTAATAAACTGCTGCTAGAAATTAATAGGGGGAAAGCTACGTGGCTATGGGTCGTAATATCGTGATCAACACTGCTTAAACAATCGACCTATTTGGTCGTTTTTTGTAGGAGGACAGGCTGAATACTTCTGTTATTATTTCACTCATTTGTTTGCCTTTATCTCTTCATCAGGTTAGACAGTGTTTAATTATGGTAAAGAATTACTTTAGGAGAAGCTCATTGCTTCCTCATTTATAACATTTTCACATAAAATGCTCCCCGGAGGCATGGAGAAAATTCTGTCTGAATGCAGTATTGCTACCACAGGTGAGTTGGCGGCTGTAAACATCCTGCAGCCTCGCTGAGGCAGAGCTCCCCCGGGGTGAGAGGGAGGTGATAAAGTGGCTGAGTGCTCTGGACTAACTGTGACCAGTTTTTCTGACTGGCTGATGACAAAGTAATAGTCAAAAAGTGGAAAACAACATCTGGATTTGTCCCAGAAGAAAATACAAGCGACAAAGGAAAGGATGTCATTTAAAAAGTGCTTGTAACAAAAAGAAACATAAAATACATGCCATATGTCTCGTTAATTATTGGAAAAATCCAATGAAAAGTAAATCTGATTTAAGTTTATCTGCCAAATTTAAAAAATAAATATATATATATATATCAGGGTTTCCGTTAGCCGGTAATTACCGGTTTTTAGCTGGTAAAATTGATTAAAAACTGGTAAATTTAAAACCTGCCGGTCAAAATGTCCGGTAATAATTAGGGATGCTCCGATCGATTGGCCGCCAATCATTATCGGCCGATATTCACTCTTAATAGTTTGATCGGTACTCTCTATAAAGGCCGATCAGGAGAGCTGGATCTGATCGATATGGACATAAACGCGAGGCAAGTGTAACCGGACGAGAGAGAGAGAGAGATCAGAGATCATGGGCCTCATTTATAAACAGTGCACAGTTTATAAATGCACACCTGATCGACAGCTGGAACACAAACCACCAAATACAAAAAGATAATTCAGATCCAGTCATCATGACTCCACTCCGGAGGGATTGACGACTATAAATGAGGCCCCTGATCAGCTGCTGAGTCTGACGGAGACACGCAGCTCTGCATCTGCATGGTCACCTGAAGCCATGAAGGTAGATATGGTGCAAAATGCGACAGCTTGTAAAACCTGATGTGAGCACTTGTGGCAAAAGAAAACTGAGGTTGTGTGCATGCATTTACACTATTACACATTATAAAATATCCACGCATCTGTGAACCAAATTTGAAGTCACAGAAAAAAATAAAAGTTTTGTAGCTTGTAGAAAAAAAATGAACTTAGAGATTAAATGTTCACTTGCAGAAAAATACATATTTTTAAAATATATTTTCCATTACAACTGCAACTTGGTTATTACAACCTCTCAAATCAGTCATTACAACTTCAATACGTTTCTGTTTATTACAAAAAACAGTATCACACGAAGCCTGGTTAGTGTTGCCTGACTTTATAAAGTGTGTTTTTTTGTATAAGTGTGTGGTTGCGTTCTAATCACTTTGCTCTCAAAATGTTTCGAGCTTGGTAAGAACCGGTTTTCGTGGAAAAGAGCCATCTCCGCTGCGGCGTGAACACGAAAAACCGGTGCTTATCAGGCTCAAGCTCCAAACCGGACCTGGAACCGCGTTGGTGTGAAAGGGGCAACATGCGGGGCCCCGCAGTCATCCGGTTCGACCTAGCATGGCTCTGACTGACCCGAGCAGATTTGTCAATTTATACTGCCACAGGGCACATTCGTGAAGTTGCAATAACCAAGTTGCAGTTGTAATGGAAAATATATTTAAAAAAACATTTCATCACTAAGTTCATTTTTTTTCTACAAGCTACAAAACTTTTTTTTTTCTTCTGTGGCTTCAAATTTGGCTCACAGATGCGTGGATATTTTCTACAAGTGTACATGTATGCACACAAGCTCAGATTTATTTTCTACAAGTGCTCACATCAGGTTTTACAAGCTCTCGCATTTTGCACAATATCTACCTTCATACCCCGCCCGCTGTTTAGTGAGCGAGAAACTGACCGGCTGTCAGGAGAGAGAGAGAGAGAGAGAGGGAGAGAGGAAAAAGGCTCCGTTCCTCCCGTGTTATTATTCAAATGTAATGTAAACTTTTGAATAATGTACTTCAATAAGTCGTTTGTTTGAATATAATAATGTTGTTTGGGGAAGCTTATCATTTTTGGTAAAATGAATCTGAACTTTTCGATCTTTTACGATTATAAGCTGAAGCAATATAAGAAAGAGCCCCATAAACTGAGTTTTAAACATCAGCATATCCGGTCATAGTCCGGTAATTACCTGCCAACGGAAACTCTGCTACACAATTCTTATTATTATTATTGAAACATGACCGGTAAGTTTCGAATTTGTCCGGTAAAATTAATTATTTCCGGACATTTGACTGGCAAGAAGAAATCCTAGTGAAAACCCTGATATATAATATATAGAGGGTAAGACTTAGAGGGTAATACTTGGTGGATAAAAGTACTGTTTGAAATGCGTGTCAAGGAGATTTTGATAATGTATTCTTAAACATAGTGGAAACGTGCAGAGTGAATTTATAATTCTCTTTTGGGCAATGTACTGTGTTTAAGAGCGATAACGTTTAATGTTCCTGGTTAGCACAGTTGGGGGTGTTTCAGAGGTTTGACACGCAGGTGCAGCAGCAGAATCCGTCGTGCTGGTGCTAATGGACTACAAAGGTTAGGTCAATTAAAATAATTGTTATCATTCAAATGCTCTTTTTACAGTAAAAGGCTGTAAGCTGCTGATATACTGATATGAGGCATTATCACATAGAGAAATTATATTGGAAGCCAAGTGTGTGGGCAAGAATGCCACCCTGTGACTAACACATATGACGAATCTCTAAGCTGTGAATGCTGAGCTACATGGGAGCCCCCACTAAATGTTTGCTCAGTAGTTACTATATACTGTAGAACAAACAGTGCAGCTACCGATAAAGTTGAAACAGGAAAAAAGTTTTGTGTACGGTTACAGTATGTGACCATGTTATGGATATAAATTATTTACATAAAGTACATATACTTAAATACATATATTAGTAGAAAGATATGCAAACAATGACTATATATAATTCATGTTTCCTATATCATGTCAGTGGACTATATGGCTTAGTCAGGGGAATAGTAGGGTGCGAAATAACAAATGGTAGCAACCGCTTGAAAATAAAAAAGAACCCTAACCCATTTAATGGGCTGCCCCTTTTCTTTGATGCAGTGCATATGGATGCCACATAATACCACATTGGTTTGAATACAACCACCAAGCAACACCTGTGGAGCCGACAATCATTCAGTGTCTTGCCCATTAACAAGATAACTGGTAGGGTAAAATACACTTAATAAAAGCAGTTGAATGGAATGTTGACCGGATAAATTATGACCAGAGTTCAAATGTCATTGTTATAGATTCAACAAAAAAATTATTTACTCAGTGTTTCTGTGATGAGGGATTTACTTGCTGGGTGAATAAAGAGCATTACCGTGAAGCCTTGACTAAAGACACTACCTCAGATTGAATCTTTATTTTAAAGATTTCCATTAAAAGGTTAATTCAATAAATAAAGCTTAGCCTACATTATCATATCATTATTCACTGTCAAAATGTTAGAAGAAAGCACTTTTACTTGCCATGTAACTGAACTCAATACAATTCTGCAGATGTTTGAGTATACATAAGTATTCAAGTCCTGTTCATATAAATAACACTTTTATTTTTTAGGAGCATATATTACTAATCACTAGTGGACCGCAGAAAAAAAATCATACTGTGCAATAATACTTTAATCAGACATGCTACATCAAGAAAGGCTTATTCTTATCACACAACATGGGAATTGGTCATGAGAAATCAGTTGGTTGAAAGTAATGTTTCACATTTTTGGCATCAGATTGTGTGAAGCCTCAATGTCTCCCACAGGGTCACAGCTTATTGGTGGTAAATCCATCAGAAATGGCCATGAGGTTTGTTTTTATGTTTTACTCTGACCCTTTCAATGGCAGTTTAAAAATATAAAAATAATCAAGACTCCAATTCAGTTCGTGCTTCAAAGCTAACCTGTTTTGAAACAGGTTAACTTCAAAAAATCGGATCAAAATCTGCCAAACAGCCCAATATAAAAAAAGTAAGAATTACATTTTTCCGGATGGAGAGATGGTCTTATTTGGTTAGTAAAATCCCTTTGCTCTTCCACCAGAGTATTGGTTACCAGGAAAATCGGCCGCAGTTATAGGTGGGCCAGCTTTGTGTGACTGAAAAAATACCCCGCCTGACCATCACGATTAAATCAAGTGTTCACGATTGGACATTATTTGCTGACAGCATCCTGTGGTGTGAAGATTGTGACGTAAAAACCATAGTGTGAAACAGGGCCGGGCTGGGACAATAAGTCAGGCCGGGAATTATACACCCAGCCAGGCCACTACCAGTTTTTTTTGGGGGCGTTTTGCTGGATGTATCGTCAATATTTACAGCGTTGCTGCCCGTAATGATAGCCCTTAAATCTACCACCCAAATAGAAACATATGGACATAGGTTACTGTTAAAAAAAAGTGTGCATACTGTATGTATTTGGTAACCTATCCATGTGAACCTCTAGGGGGGTCCGGGGGCATGCTCCCATGCATCAATCTGGTCCATTTTGAGGGGAAAATAAAGAGACTAGATCTATGGAAACACCCATATGAAACAGAACTGTACATTTAAAGAAATGTAAATGTATAATTTCATTCTTATTAATATCTACCTATAGTGATATCTGTTCAAGCTGCAGTGTTGTTTTTGTTCATTCTGAAAAACGAAATAATATCAAATCCCATTTAGTTAATTACAGCACTCAATTCAACGAAAAAGGTAACAGGAGCTATCCATATACATCCGCTAGTGTATTCCACATATCGAGGGGTGAGAACCAGAGGGGCGTAAGTGACATTTTGGTCAAAAATGAGTTATACTGTATATATCAAATGAAAGCTCTCAATGAGCTCTTTCTACTGCCAAAAGGGTGCATGTGAATTGTAAACCAATCCAGAGTTATTCATCAAAAACCAAAAGACCTAACACAGAACACCCTGAACTATTTGGGGCCAAAAGGAAAAAAAGATAGAAGAAGTCAAAATATTGTTCATTAAGTATATTATCATCCACATGTTTATGAAGTTTTCATATTAAAGATTTAATTTAATAAACAAAGTCAGGACAAAGTATGGTCGTTTTTTGTTTTGGCTCTCCTGTAAAGTTGGTCAAATGTCACTTACGCCCCTCTGGTTCTCACCCCTCGATATTGGCAAAGTAATCACCAAAGCTCATTCCATATTGACTGACAGTCACACAACACCACTTTGTTAAACACAACCACAGCCCTCAATGCAGTCCTCTATTTGAACACTATTTCCTACATACCATTTCATCTTCTCATCAACATTTGCCCCTCAATACAAGTCACAAAAGGATTCTTATAAGAATGCTATGATATTATGCTACCTAAAAAACATGATTGTATTATTTTGTCTTCAAATGATTTAGATGCCAGCTTCAGCCCACTATTCAATGCAGCAACATTACAATTCAGTTACTTCAGGTTAACAGCAACTTAAACTTAACAGAAGTCTGAATCTGGTGTTCTCTGATTAGAGCAGTGAACATTTGTCTACACTGAGCTTACATTTCCTTTGGTTTTGTTCAGTGTTTTCATAGTCATAGCCTATTGAAACAGTTTCCTCTGTACCTGCCATTTCTGTCCTAGCACTGAGCTCTGCCTGCATCTCTCCCTCAGGGTCATCACCATCAGCGTCATCTGATAGTGTTACTGAATAAGGAGAACATGTGATCACATTAACAACTATTTATGAAATAACATTGTTCAAGAACGTGTTTCAGGAATGTTTTTGTCATCATTTATGTTGTTTTCAACTGTTCATACTGTAGCTTAAATCTCACTAATATCTATAACATGTCCCACTGTGGACTGTTTGCCCTGTACCTGCCAGTTCCTCTGTGCTGGTGCTTGGTTCTCCCTGTGAAGGACCGGCACTGCTATTATCTCCACCTTTGCAAAGGAAAAAGAATGAGGAGCACAACTTATTTTCAATTGACTCACGTGTCAGAGTACATTATAACTGTATAATGGCCTACTGTATTCAAGTAGGCCTATGCCAATCCAGTACTATTTATATGTACAGCACGTTGGCTCGATCAAAAATCGTTTATAAATGTGCTATATAAATAAAACTTGATTTGATTTGATTTATAGTTAATTATACAACACTTATTTATATCACTTAGTTCAAGTTAGTTGACCCTGTATTTGCATGGCCTAATAACATACTTATTGTCTCCCCCTTTGTTGCACAGTTATTCACTCACAGTATGGGGTATGTACGTAACACCAGTTAGCTGCAGTCTAATGGTTATATTAGCCTATATATTTGCCTTGAGTAACATTAAGGACATGTCTGGGTTTTTTGTAGCCTCACCGTCTCAGTCACACAGGGTCTGCCACTAACATGACTGAGAAACTGTTTTGTTGACAGTCAGTCGATGTGCACATCAGGCTACAATATAGAAAGAAATGTTGCTCATAATGTTGGCTAACTTACTTTCGGCTTCGTCATTCTGTACCGTACGGGGGGTTCTGAATACATCTGTGATTTTAGCACATTTCGCTGCCTCCTCCTCGCGGGCTTTTTTCTTTTTCTCCCTTTCCCTCTGCACCACCTTTCCTCCTTTTTTTCGCAGGATGGGGGTCCATCCTTCCACAATAATTAAGCTTGGCACCGGCGTCAGTTCAGTCGGTCCAGTCCACTAATTCAAACGGCAGCGCGCTGGTCTCGTGAGAAACGTCACATCTTCATTATTCTCCTGAAATGTAAATGTGCCCAATCGCTAGTCTGACAGGTGCGTGGTTCTCACTGCGCCTCATACCGGTGCAACTTTATTTTGGACACCTGCCTGCCGCATTCATGGATTTGGCCTGCAGTCACTGCATCTGGGCTGAATTAAACACGTATTATTTTAGTCTTGTGTGTTTATCAGAGGCCATGTCAGCAGGCCACATCATATTATGCCAGCGTTGCGTTCACAAGACATAAAAAAAAATATATCTCAGGCCAGCAGGCCACTTAACAGGCCAGGCCATCGGGAAACCTCCCGGTCCTCCCGATGGCCAGTCCGGGCCTGGTGTGAAATGAACAGCACGGGAATATTGAGCAGAAACTAATAATAGCCAAAATAATTAGCCTACCAGGAAGCGTCACTACACTGATATTTAAAAATAGTGTGTTCCCAACTTACATCTATCTAAAGCTGCAAACTGTTGATGCTAAAGTGGACTCCATTTTCTCACCCATGTCTTTATCTATTATTATATTTGTGCAACCATCCAACGAAAAGTTAAGTTCGCACATTTTTGAGAGATCCCAAGTACCTTGAACGCCAGTCTGCGTTTTTATGGTGCGTTGACACGCTTTTCGATTTTTGGGTGATTACATGTAAAGTCAATGTAAGGACACGGATAAACGCAAATTTGTACCGGCAGCACGAATGACGATATGCAATCTCGGATGACACGACTAGCGTCTATGGCATGGCGAATACAGTCCCTGATTTATTTATGTCTCTATGACGTTGTTACTGTTAGATTCTATAGCCCTGAGTTTAGGATGAGCTGAAAAGAGTCCAGGAAGCTTATTTACAAGTTAACAGCGTTTAATAAAACAATGGTACAATGATACAATGAATTTGCAGTGAGTGACTCGGGCCCGAGTGTGCTCTCTCTCTCCGTCTCCGTGGTGGATGGCTGGAAAAGAGACAGACTTCCTGTTGGCTTCCCATATTATCATCTGTAGTCTTCTCCCATTGGCTTAGCGCGACAGGGGCGGGTCTTCCTCTTTGGCTTTATGGTGATGTGGCATGGCGTCTCCCGCGAGTGATTAATAACGTCAATAAGGAACATTAGACTTTGTGTTTAATATGTAACGCCACCAGTCACTCTCCTCATATTCTCATTCATAACATACTGTTTGATACATGCTAACGGCTATAGAGAGGCGAAGTCCCTCCCCTTCCGAGGGAGCTCATGGGACCCCGGAAGCGGAAAAATATACATTGAAGTCAATGGAGAAGTAACACATTTCTTTGTGTGAAACGCTGAATGAACTACATCTCCGGTCAAGCAGAACAACACACGTCACCAAGATGGCCGTCACTACTGTCTTGTCAACAAAAGGATTGACTACCCTCACTATCACCACAATGAAACACGTCCAGAAGAATGTCATGCAAAGCTGCCTGCCTGCCTTTGATTCTCTCTGAACTGCCTGGTCTTTTTAATGTTTAATGTCAACCATTTGTACAGATAGCGTGAAGTAGAAAAGATCGTATAAGCTAATGTAGCGTTAGCATTTCTCCCCCAGGCTTAAATGGTGTATTATAGAATGATCACACCGCTGTGACAGTACTCTTCAAGAAATATGACTACTACTCTTACTGTTTAACATGTTGGGTTACTTGATGTTACTTATTGTTAAGGCTAATAAAAATGACAAGGCTGTAATGCTAACTAACGTGCTAGCTACTAGCTAGGTAGCTAACTTGATCCAGCCACTCCTGTTCCTTTCATCAGACGGGAAGCGAAAGAACAAGCAAGACCCATTGCTGGTATGATAACAACCTGGTACTAAGCACACAGGCATCTTGTTAAAGTTATCTTATCTTAGCCAGCGCCATATAGATAGATGATATCTACAGAGCTCTCAAGTCTCACGCATTTGGCGTGAGACACACGCATTTCACTCCATTCACACGCTCACACGCCACACCTTGTATTTCTCATGCAGAGATTTCTTTCCAGGGTACCGCCCACCAAGTTGCGCCGCAATTTTGTAAACAAACTAGTACAGAATCACTGTAGCCACGCAAATGCGTCCATGATGTATTTTCGATCTTTCCAATCGAGACGAGATCTCTCTCTCCCCCGTCTGTGTGCGAGGGGGCGGGGCAGTTTACACACACGCAGCTGCTACATGCATGCAACACACGGCGGAGATGGCGGAGAGAACGCACTCCGAGGTGTGGTTAAACTTTACCCGTCTCGAGGTGGACAATGCTCGTTGCCAAAAGTGCAATAAGAGTTTAGCATGTAAGGGCGGTAACACGAGCAATTTGTCGAAACATTTAGCAAAAGTGCTCCACATCCAGACGGAGAAATGCACCGGGTTCGACTGTCTTTCTAGTAGCTCTGTAGCCCCCCCATCCATGAGTAACGTTTCCACGTCAGGTATTATGTATGCTAGCAGCAACACACAGAGTTAACTACATTATACAAACATGGGTTAATGATTAGAGGTAACTGAGTTATTTATTTTGTTAAAGTTTCAGCTATTCTGTTCACAATTCTGTTATCACATTATTTAATACGATTTGTCAAAACATTGTTGTTTCTTTTGATGTGAAATATTATTTATTTAATTTAAATAAAAAGCAATGTTAATTTAGTTCAAAATGTGTTTAGTTAATTTAATAATATATGTATTTTTGAATCAAGTATTCATCTTTATTGTCTTCATTGTTAGTTTCCACATGCCTAAAACAACCTCAAGCTAAACCTAAAAGTTGATGGCTAAATAAGAGCGTTTGAGAAATTGTGCAAGGCATAGGCCTAATAGTACGAATAGTCGATTAATCGTTTCATTAATCGATAGATTAATCGATTATCAAATTAGTCGTTTGTTGCAGCCCTAGATGGGAGCCACCAACCCCAGTGCTGAAGGCCTCAAAAACTGCCACCAACACTTACAACAAAAAACACACACACACACACACACACACACACACACACACACACAC
>CALSBZ010044843.1:0-23481 GCA_943591055.1 Gobionotothen gibberifrons | reverse complement strand
TGACCAAGCGTCGCTCCTGGACGATTATGGAGTGAGAGTGTGTTGGTCTAACCATAAGAAAGTCTTGTGCGCACGAGAAAGTATCTTGTGCGCACGAGAAAGTATCTTGTGCGCACTTTCCATGAACCTTTAGGGGCTCCGTAGGCTTGTACTGAATCTACATTTATATGCCTATCTGCCTGAATTTTCTTTATGGTTTTCACATTCTTTGGTTAATTTGTCTTTTTTTCTTTTTTAGTAGTAGTAGGTGAACCTATATTCTCATAAAATGTGAGCTTAACTGTATGTTCTGTTAGCTCAGATTACTTTTTTATTTTTTATTTAACTTCCACATGGAAGGAATATATATGAACCTATATATTTTTAATATATGTCACATATATGTTTAACATATATGCGACATATCTGAAATTGGACCCCTACATATATGTCTCTGAACATATATGTACATATATATCCATATATGCACATATATGCACACACATATATGCACCTATATGTAAAACATATAGGTGCATCATCTTAAACTCAATATGAACGTCAGTAACTCACTACAAATATGTATATTTTTAATGGAGCCTCGACGGTGTAGCGGAGGGATCTTGCTCAGCATGAAGGGTGTTCCCCATAAGGAACAAGTCGCTGCAAATTATCCCGTTTATTACATGGCCAAATTCTCAACAAAGTAACGACATGACTCCCAATATTAATTGAAATGCTTTTATGGATTTAGAAAATGTTTTTATTGATTTAAAAAATAGTTGTATGTATTGATATAAATTGACATGCATCCGCTAAGAAAAATAGTCCGTTGTGACATCGCGTAAAACAGATTTCGACATGTTACATTAATTGCTTATATCCACACGCCTCTTCTCCTCATATTCACTACCTAAACTAGTTATAAATATGTTTATTTGTACTGTCGGCCGGGTCACTCATTACTGGATAAGCTGCTGCATGAGACAGCTGCCCGAAGAGAGGGAGGAAAAAGAGAGGCTCCGTGTATTTTATATATTATAGGCCTATAGAGTCGTTATTCATTTGTTTTAAAGCTCAATAAATAACAAAGAAGACCTTTGACCAGCACTTTTATAATTTTGTTCGGAAGATTTCAACTTTAATACACATTGACAGGCGAAAAGCTCTGCCCGGTTCCCTCTGTCCCCAACGTGGAGAATAAACAGAAGGGCAACCATGACAACTATGCTTCTTCGCTGCTTTTGTGGAGGGAGTTACAGCGCCACTTACAGGCCCGGCATATGTACTACAGCGTGTGTTTTTTTTTACTGACCTATTGAAATGATTTCTTAATTTAGGCTATTTTTTACAACGTGTGTTGGAAGGATTTATTAAATTACTATGAATATTTGGGCTTAAATTAATTGCCATTTTTTAAACTCAGACATTTATCCCTAACATTATCCCTGACTTTGTCATACCATTTTAACAGAGCCCCCCAATTACCCCCAATTACGCCCCACATACCCCCAATTATTTAATATAATTTACCCTTCACCTTAAATATCTAAAATAATGCATTAGAAGACTAAAGCACTGTAAATAACCATTGCTCTTGCACAATCCATGCCCCTTTTTAGGACTGTCCCACATTAGGCAAATCATGCTGTTGACAGTGTTTTCTGATTTATGGAGTGATAAAAAGAGATTTTTTGACTTTACTTTAAGTATTTCAATGTTTTGCTACTTTGTTATTGTACTCCTCTACAGTTCAGAGGTAAATGGTATTTAATACCTTTAGTTACTTCACAGATGTGGATGAATGATGTGAAATATAACCAAGTCTTAAATCAGACTTTAGTTCCACCTGGAGTAAATTCACAAGCTTCCCTGCAGTATACAAAGTCATTCAAACTAGCTGCACCTTTACCAGCTTTGAGAACACGTTCTCCCCCCCCCCCCCCCCCCCGAATTGCGTCTGAGGGAATAAACTAATCGCTCACTCTACACAGTATGCAAATCGGTGTGAAAGCAGTGAGACCATGAGTGAGACCTGTGAACAAGGGTTCGACAACATTTATGTTGTCGAACGTGATTCGTTCAGATGCGTCACGTGGTGTGCTAAAACACTTCCTGGTTAGCTGAAAGGAGACAATCTCCTCCAAATCCGTTTGGTTCTTTCTTCGAAATAAAATAGACATAGTTTCTTGCAAGACCTATTCAAAGTTCTAATACTTATGATAATCTGATGCTGATGTGCCAAAAGATCAACTATTTCGTTATTTGAGAAGCCTAAACTAAAGTACTGCTTCACAAGATGCTCCACATTCCTCATTGTATTGCTGGACGCTGCTGTTGTCTCCTTCTCAAGTCACTTATGAAACTACGACTTTAATCTCGTAATTATGACTTTATTCTCGTAACATTACGACTTTAATCTCGTAACTATGACTTTATTCTCGTAACATTACGACTTTATTTATTATTAATAATGTTCGGAATGTGACCTGTGAGCCTTCTGAATTACCGTGGGACAGCGCATTTTACATTTTCTCATTTACTCACCCAAATGTATATAAAAGTTACTTCAGATGCTGAAATATTTTTATTTTTTCAAGTATAAACATACAGTATACAACAGATATGCATGCATACAAATTATAACATCAAATGAAATGCAAGTTTCTTCGTGACACTTCCTTTTCCTCTTTGAAATCTGTCTGTAAGAGAGAACACACATTTAGATACAGTACATTATGAAGCAGGCCTTAATAAAGTAATAAGAACTGAGAACATGACAAAGAATAAGAAAATGTCCCCATGCAAAGGTCCGGAACATCAAAATGTCTAAGTTGCTTCATGAATTAGTGTGATATTGCATGTAATCAACAACTGACTGCCAATCAAATAAAGAAAGTACAATTCAATATGTATTGTCAATGAACATTGAACTATACAGATATCCTCTCCGCTTCTCTCTGCTGCGCTCTCATCTGTTCTTCTGTGTTTCTCTCCCTGTATCGCTCACTCGTCTCTTTCGCCCCCTGTCGGCCGGCGGTTAAAATATGGCTGAGATTAAGACAGTGCGCAAGCAGCGCAAGTCACAGAACGAAATGCATTGTGGGACATGTAGTTGTTGTGTAATTTAGCTTCAATATTTACCCGTACAGCGAGCCGAGACACGGCTAATTACTGGCAGTAACACACACACAAACTCTCCGAAACGCACGCGCACATGTAGCTTTAATATTTGACCGAACAGAGAGCCAAGATACGACTAACACACACCACATTGTTTACTCACAGTTTGAAAGCAGCGTGGAGAAGTCTTCAGCTGCTCCGCCCAGGAGCAGCGTGGAGAGCTGTGATAAACAGTGATCCGCTCAGATAAAATTGTGATACGACTTCTGTGGCTATCTACCAGCGATCATGTTTAATATTAAAGACTACACACATTGATCCCTTATCAAGATCAAATGTGACTGTTTACTCGTTTTGCAAAGATAGAAGCAGAAATGTCATTGCTATATTTGCAGGGATATTTTGAATTTAAAATGCTGCTTGATCGTTAATTTTGTTCTCGGCAAACAATATTATGAATCCTCTATTCAAAAATATTATTTAGTGTCCATCGACATGAAAATAACTAACTAACTACTTTTCTTCTAAATGAAATGCTGACATTACAAAATGCATGGTTTAATGTAATGTAAACATTTACATTATTATTATGATTATTTAATATATAAAGACTATATGTTCAAATGCTCTTCATTCAAGCAGCTTTATCCGCACTGTGTACGACATCATTTCTGTATTTGTGAATGAAGCGCCATCTCCTGGTTAAAACCTGAAATTGAAAATCTGGCAACGCCCTCTTGGAAAATAGTGGGAGGGCTTGACCTTCCTCCAAACTGGTAGTTGGCTTGCCGTAGGCAGGAACACCTAAGCTGGAGTCCGAAAGTAAGTGCTTCATCTGTACATGTTACTTGTTAGATGCTTTTATCCAAAGCGACTTACATACTCAATACTGTGGACAATCCCCACAGGAGCAATTTGGGGTGAAGTGTCTCAGGGACACAACTACATGCTGACTGCAGTAGGGTTTGAACCTGTGACCATCTGATCCCCAGACCAAGGCTCTACCCACTGCGCCACACGCCTACATAGCCTACCTACATAAAAAAATACAACACACAAAATGTATAAGTCATTAACATACATTTATTGTCAATAAATGTCAATTATTTAGTCTGCTTTTGGCGAACCCTGAGCTCTGTCAGCTTGTTGTTGATGGCTGTACCCAGCTGGCCCTTCGTTGTGTGTGTCTCCTCAGGAGTTTCTTCGTCGCCATTCAAGTAATTCTCTTCATTAAAATCTCGAACACAGTCAATCGGCAGAATGCTCCTAAGTCCCTTGTCACTACCTTCTGTCCACTCCACCAAGGCAAATGTGCACATGGTGACATTAATGTAATTTCATTTGTATGTTTGTTCTGTCTGTTGTGTTTTCCTGTATCCGCGAGCGGTTGGAATTTGAATGACTTCCGCATATATGTGGATTAATAGGAGATATATGTGTCATATATAGCTCATATATTTCCACATATATGCCAAAGTCAGGTTCATATATTTGCATATATCTCAGGTTTGCGGATTGCCCAAGACAATTCAATGTATATATACATTGAATTGTCTTGGGCAATCCGCACACCTCAATCTGCATTGAATGGAAATAAGTACAATGATTAATTCATGTAGTTATATAGAACTTTGGAATAATATGCACATTACCACATTACCTTGCAAAGACCTATATATATGTAGGCATTCTGTATGACATATATGCAAAAAGACAGATATATGAGCTATATATGAGGCATTATGTAGGAGATATATGCAAATATATGAACCTGACTTTGGCATATATTTGGAAATATATGAGCTATATATGACATATATCTCCTATTAATCCACATATATGCACATATATGAACCTGAATATGGCATATATGTGGAAATATATGAGCTATATATGACACATATCTCCTATTAATCCACATATATGAACCTGAATATGGCATATATGCAGCATATATTTGCCATATATTGGCATATATGTGCATATACTTTCTTTCCGTGTGGGATGTGCTGATTTGTTTCAGAATTGGTATAGACTATTTTTTCGATATAGAATATCTTGGTTTCTTATTATTATAATTAGTGAATACAAACTAGGGTAAACTGTCTTCTGTACCAGACCTGATGTTCCATGGAAAAGTTCCCCCAATCCTGTTTTAACTCAACAAAATAAAAACTTTCAGTGGGATCTGTAAGTCTCATAACACACAAAGTAATTACATTTCTTGGAGAAAATATGACAAATATTTTGACGAGCTATGAAAGTAAATATCACAGCTAATCATACTTGAAGCAAGAGCTCACACATTAGATATTTTTCCTTCATGTGTGGGAGGTTGCACATCAAAGTAAGCCTTGGATCATTGAGCTCATTATAGAATACATCAGAAGTCATTACATAGTGTATATTCACCACCGAACACTCAATTACCCCTTGCACATATTGTGGAAGGAGAACTTTGGAATCAAGCAGCCATGTGCTAATAAGATCACTCCTATGCACACACTTTAACTAATTTGTGATGGTATAGAGGTTAAACATTAAAACATGTGCAGAAGGACTCTATGGGGATGGGGGCTGAACTAAAGATGTCAAAACCTCTCACCCTTTTCTGCCGCATTTCCAATGCGTACAATGATACAGCTCGGTTCTGATCAACAACACGCTTCTTTAAAGTTTTCCATTTCTTGTTAGTATAATAAGGGGTAGTATTTAATACTTGTTTTGCTAAAACCATTGTCAACGTTGCAAGTGAACAGAGCCGGTTCTAGAAGGAAGACCATGCACACCGATGATTAGTCTGAGGAAATCGTAGAGCATAGCCAGAACATGAGACACTATTCAGAGAAAAAGAGACTTATCAAATAGGCAGGCTACCGTCAATAGTGATTACTTGAATTCACATGACCTAGATTTTAATAGTGGCAGAAAACTAAATTGTGCAATTGACAAAGTGCAGATGTTTGCCAACACAGTGAATGGCACAGTTTTATGGTTGCAACAGTGTTCAGTTGATCACCCAGTCTATGGTGAGATGGTTTCTATCCAATGTGGCAAACAAAAGAGAGAAAGGCACCTGGTATCAAAAGTCTATAAGTCAAACAAAGCCGTATCAAAAAGTTGGAACACCGCATAGCAGCTTGAACCAAAGATCTAATAACCTCCAATGTCTCTTCTGCCACCAATTCATCTCGCTAATTTAAGACTTCCTTTTACCAAAATGTATGGTTAGAACTTAATACTTCCTTTGGTACAACCTATGGCGGATTCCAAACGACCAGAGCCAGCTCCAGAAGTAGGATACTGGATTGCCGATTGGTCAGAAAGGAACGACACGAGGACATGGGACACCCAGACATATTAAAAAGCCAAGCTAACTTCAACAGTGATGACTTTTATTCACTACACTGTGATTCAAGTCAAGCAAAGCAATAACAAACAGTAGAAACGAGGCATTGGCAGCGTAAATCAAAGATCTAACAACCACTGCTCTCATTTCCACCGCACGATATGGCAAGGTTCTGATCAACTATACATCTCTCCCTTTAGGTTTTCTCATAAGCAAAAGCTATCGTTAGTACTTAATACTTTTTTTGGTACCACTAGACAAGGAACCAAGCGAGCAGACCACTGATTGGTCGGAGAGAATCGTAACTTGTACATGTGACACCCTACAGAGAAAAAATAATTATTTAGCTAGCGTCATTTGTGATTGCAGTTTTATTTCCTTTGACCCAGATTAAAGAAATGTCAACAAAACTACGCTGCACAATTGGCAAAGTGCCATTGTTCCTCAGTTTGTACATGGTCACAGCAGTTTTGGCTTTCCTTTGGCAATCAACCCGTCTAGAACAAAGGGGTAATACCCGTGGTGGAAAACAAAAGAGAGAAAGGCATCTGGTTACACATGTGAGTCAATTAAAGTCAAGGATAGCAGTACCAGGGCATTAGCAACCACTATTGAGGTACCTTCAAACAAGGTGGTCAACCCCTGCCAGTTTATGGTTTTTCTGGATGGACTCAAGTGCTTGTGTGAAAAGCGGCCCTGCATACAATGAGAGGTTGTGTGTGTTAAGTCAACTTTCCCTTGATAATGAGGTTAAAATTGAGCTTTTGTGTGAATGCTATAACAGGGGAATCCATATCCAATCATACACCCTCAAACCAAGAAATGACACAATTGTTCATCTCCGTTCTATGGCCGTCCCACGCACAGAGCTAAGCCTCAGCTTCTCCACACTTGAAAAGATTAGAGCCAGAGAATGTCGGGTCTTCAAAGAGCAACAATTATGTGGGTATGAAATGGGAGGGGGTCCTATTTATTTAGCGGATTGCTGTTTTCAGTGGGCCGCAGAAGTACGAGTGAAAGGAGATGAATATTTGTTGTCTCATGGTAAGCCTGGTTATTAACTAAAACAACATGTTTTTAGCCTTTTGAAATGAGCAGAGTAATGCTGATACATACACTCTTGAGAACGCTCAATGAAAACCATACAAAGTGTGCCTTTAGGGGCTGCTCAAGAAATATGCAAGAAGCATAGCTTTGGGAAACTACTGCAAAAATGATAATCATCTTGCATAATGTCACTGTTGTGTGAAGCTTCTTAGCTGTTAATGTCATATATTACAGTGTTATGGAGTTAGTTTCTCAACCATGTATCACTTAATAACCAACGTTAAAGGGATTATTTTTATTAAACCTTATTGATATTGGGGTGGAGCCAAATATGGGATTCTGCAAATCACATTGAGATTTCCGTTCACACTTGCTACAGACACACATGATATACATGATATAATACATGGAATGTACTCTGGGAATTAATTACTCTATCGTTTAATATGCAGGAAAAGGGCCCAAAGTGTGTGAGTGTGTATATTTATTGCTATTTACAGAACATTATACAAATCAAATAGGATAAAAAGAGAAAATGAGAAATCGTAAACTTTTGTATTCTCTTGTAAAAACGTTTGATGCAGAAAGGGCATTTAGTCTATTTCCATACCCCACCCCACCTCCCACACAAACACATTATTTCAAATGTAGGACTTTTATTTGTGTAATCTTATTGTGTAATTTCCAATATAACCATCAATATAAAAGTTTCCCATAAACCTTGACAAACACAAATTCGTCATAAAACTCACATATTAATATGATATATGATGATAATAATTGGACAGCCTTCTGGGGAAAACCTGGTCTGATTAAGAGGGACTGCATTCATCCTACTTTGGAAGGTGCACATCTCATTTCGGCAAACATTTCAGGGCTTTGTGGACTTAATCCATGACAAACTGGAGGCGGAGTCGCAGTCTTACACGCTTCTCTGCGCTCTCTCCTAGGCAGTCACCCATAGGAATCCCGAACCCAATAAAATACCCAATATTAACGGTGTGTGCGTCTGCCCAAGGACAATTTAAGGTAAAACCTAATAGAGGTGTCACACATAATAACTTAATAAAAGTAAATGTAACAACTACTACAGTGCAACAAAACAGGAAGATAACATGTGGTCTCTTAAACATAAGATCTCTAGCATCTAAAGCTATATTGGTAAATGATTTAATATCAGATTATAATATTGATATATGCTGTCTCACTGAAACTTAGTTGAGACATGAAGAATATGTCAGCATAAATGAGGCCACTCCACCCAGCCATATCAATACTCATATTGCCCGATTCATAGGCCGAGGAGGTGGAGTTGCAGCCATCTTTGACTCAAGTTTACTTATCAATACTAAACCAAAATTAAATTATACCTCCTTTGAAAGTCTCGTTTTTAGTCTTACGCATCCGACCTGGAAAACTTTGCAGCCAATCTTATTTGTTACAGTGTACCGTGCACCAAGTCCTTATTCAGAATTCTTATCAGAATTCTCTGAGTTTTTATCAACTTTGGTACTTAAAACAGATAAAGTAATTATCGTAGGTGACTTTAATATTCATGTTGACGATGATAAAAATAGCCTTACTGTTGCATTTAACTCTATATTAGATTCTATTGGTTTTCGTCAGAGTGTAAATAAACCAACCCACTGCTATAATCACACTCTCGACCTTGTTCTGACTTATGGTATTGAAATTGAGCAACTATTAGTCCAACCGCATAACCCTGCTTTATCCGACCATTTCTTATTAACTTTTGAAGTACTGTTACTAGACTACAAAGCATTAGTCAAAAGCTCCTGCAGCAGAAACCTATCTGTTAATGCTATAGCCAAATTTAAGGAAGAGATTCCACCAATACTTAACTCGATAGCATGTCTGCATGTAGGGGAGGAAACTTATACAAAATGTACACCACCCCAAATTGATCATGTTGTTGATAGTGCTATAGATGTGCTGCGAATAAAATTAGACTCTGTTGCTCCTTTGAAAAAGAAGAAAATAAAACAACATAGATTAGCTCCATGGCATAATGTCGAAACCCGCAAAATAAAGCAAAAGTCGAGACAACTTGAAAGGATATGGCGTTCCACTAAACTTGAAGAATCTCGTTTAATTTAATTTGGCATATTACTCGAAATGAATATAAGAAAGCACTGCGTAAAGCGAGAGCAGCGTACTACTCTTCATTAATAGATGAGAATAAGAATAATGCAAGATTTCTTTTCAGCACTGTAGCCAGGCTGACAGAGAGCCATAGCTCAATTGAGCCTTCTATTCCCATAGCACTCAGTAGTAATGATTTTATGTGCTTTTTTAACGATAAAATTGTTACTCTTAGAAACAAAATCAATGACCTCTTGCCTTTGACCAGTATAGTGTTATCAACAGCTCCCGGAAATGTAAGTTCTAATATTACACTTGATAGTAAACTAGAATGCTTTTCAGCCATAAACCTTGAACAATTAAATTCAATGATTCTTTCTTCTAAACCATCAACGTGTATCTTAGGCCCAATTCCAACTAAGCTGTTGAAGGAAGTTTTTCCATTAATTAGCACTTCTTTATTAAATATTATGAATATGTCTTTATTATCAGGCTATGTTCCACAATCATTCAAAGTAGCAATGATAAAACCGCTTCTTAAAAAGCACAACCTCGATCCACAGATTTTAGCCAACTATAGACCTATTTCTAATCTTCCGTTCTTCTCAAAAATTCTTGAGAAAGCAGTCGCAAAACAGTTGTGTGATTACTTAAAAAACTATGATTTATTTGAAGATTTTCAGTCTGGCTTTAGAACACATCATAGCACAGAGACAGCTCTGGTTAAAGTCACAAATGACATTCTAATAGCCTCAGACAAAGGACTTGTCTCTATTCTTGTCTTGCTCGATCTCAGTGCTGCATTTGATACTATCGACCATGACATCCTATTGCAAAGACTCGAGCACTTAGTTGGCATACAGGGAACTGCTTTAGGCTGGTTTAGGTCCTATCTATCTGAACGCTCTCAGTTTGTACGTGTCAACGATGAATCTTCGACGCAAACCAAAGTTAGCCATGGAGTGCCACAGGGCTCAGTGCTCGGACCTATTTTGTTCACATTATATATGCTTCCGTTAGGCAATATTATAAGGAATCATTCTGTACATTTTCATTGTTATGCGGATGATACTCAACTATATTTATCAATCAAGCCTGATGAAATTAATCATCTAAATACTATTCACGACTGCCTTAAGGACTTAAAAACGTGGATGACCTTAAACTTTTTGATGTTAAACACGACCAAAACTGAAGTTATTGTACTCGGCCCGAAGAATCTACGAGACAAATTAACTAAAGATATACTAACTATGGATGGCATTAATTTGGCCTCCAGTGAGACTGTAAGGAATCTTGGTGTTATATTTGATCAGGATTTATCCTTTAATGCCCACATAAAATCAATTTCAAGGACCGCCTACTTCCATCTACGTAGCATTGCAAAAATCAGGCATATCTTGCCTCAAAACGATGCAGAGAAACTAGTCCATGCATTTGTTACTTGTAGGCTGGATTATTGTAACTCCTTATTATCAGGGTGTACCAAGAAGTCAGTTAAGTCGCTTCAGCTGATTCAAAATGCTGCAGCTTGTGTACTAACTAGAGTTAGGAGAAGGGACCACATTACTCCTGTTCTGGCTGCCTTACACTGGCTCCCTATAGAACACAGGATATAATTTAAAATTCTTCAAAGCCCTTAATGGGCAGGCGCCATCTTACCTTAAAGAACTCATTATACCCTACTGTCCTACTAGGGCATTGCGTTCCAAGAACGCAGGGTTGTTCCTAGAGTCTCTAAAAGTACAATGGGAGCCAGAGCCTTTTCTTATCAAGCTCCACATTTGTGGAATCAGCTTCCAGTTTGTGTTCGGGCGGCAGACAGTCTATCCGTTTTTAAGACTGCGCTTAAGACCTTCCTTTTTGATAAAGCTTATAGTTAGGGCTGATTAGATTCAGCCCCTAGTTTTGCTGATATATGCTTAGTTTGTCGGGGGACATCTTACTTCTTCCTTCTCTCTGTCTGTACCTGTGTACTCTCATGTTCCGATTAACCCAGCTTCCCCAAATGTCTTTCTTTTTGGTGTCTATATACGCCGGGATCCGGAGTCATGGATGATCCTGTTGCTGCAGTCCTGTGTCCTGGATCGCGAGCCCGGATCTTGAGTCGTGGCTGTTGCTGTGGTCCTGGATCACAAGTCCTGGATGGATGTCCTCGTGGATTCATCTTCCTATTATACACACATGCATTTCCAAACATTTGGACTACCTATGTTGCAAATGTATTATTTTGTGTGCATCTATTGCACGTCTGTCCGTCCTGGGAGAGGGATCCCTCCTCTGTTGCTCTCCCTGAGGTTTCTCCCATTTTTCCCCTTTAAACTGTGGGTTTTCTCTGGAAGTTTTTCCTTGTACGATGTGAGGGTCTAAGGACAGAGGGTGTCGTATTGCCATACTGATATTCTGTACAAACTGTGAAGACCACTGAGACAAATGTAACATTTGTGATATTGGGCTATATAAATAAACATTGATTGATTGATTGATATTATTGGGGACCTTATTTCTCTAGGACCCTCTTAAATAAACATCTCTGGGTGCCCGGGACCCATTGAATAAACATTACTGATAGGCTATAAAGTATTCATAATTAGTATAAAAGCTCACCTACACTTTGATATCTTCTATAAAAAGGTGTAATAAAAACAAATACAGGATTGTTACACCTATTCCGACTTTTATTAGAATAGAAAATGGTGCTGCTCCATAAATACAAATACATGGACTGTAGAAAAAGAAAATTGGTTGAGGTGCAGAGGTTGTAACCACGGCAACAGCACAGCATGTCCCCTTCCTCCAGAGTAGGGAGGAGATTAACAGAGTCTGCGCCTGCGGTGTTGCCAGCCTTTGTTTAACTCCAGCAGGCAGAAAGATGAGAACGTCTTCATCGCATTCATCTTGCTGGCCCCATAGTGGGCCCCCGCTCCCCACGATACCCTCCGCAGTCCCCACTGTGGGTCTCTATGGCTGATGTAATCAAGAGAAAGGTGAGGAACATTGTGAGAAATGTTAGGCGGATGCATTCACAAAGTACTGATCTCATTTAAATTCTGACCTTTTAAATGTTTTCCGTGGGATTAGGAGGATTTGTTTCTTTGACTTGAGTGGGCGCCGGGTTGATGAGTTAGTTTGACCGCAGTCCTGAAATACACCATGGTGACCGTGAAGTGATTAGGAGGCAATAGGGACGTTATTCTGGAGTTGTTTTTTAAAACCTAGAGAGCAGCTCTGAGAAAAATCTGATTTTGTCAGCTTTCAAAATGCTTAAATGTGCCTATGGAATTAAGCCCAACTGAAAAGTGCATGACTTTAAAAAAGGAATTACTTTAATTTAAAGGTCCCTATACTGTTTTTCATTACTTTATTATAGGTCTCAGAGATATATATATATATGTATGCAAGTATTGCTAATGCCATTGTTTAAGTTTGTGTCTGTCTCAAATGATTAAATTCTTTATGGAGGCATTACAATGTAAGACTGGTAAATTAACACTGAAAACAACTTTTTTTTTTGCATTAAGTCATACTGGGATGTTTGCTGAAATTCATTGCATGTGGCACAGCCCTACCTAGTAAAAATTCCACCAGCCGCCACTGTTCCCAACGCCCCTTTGCGAGATATTTGGTTAAAAAGAACACAATGGTGCTCTAGGAGGAGATTCAGGTAATAAGATGGGGGGGGGGGGTTACCTTGGTTGGTGATTGGCTAATGGTTACACAAATCAAAAAAATCGTTATGACATCATAAAGTGGCCAAAATCTGATCAACTAATTTTCAGACAGGTTTTTATATAAATGGATCAGGACAAAAAGAGAAGCTTTTTTCCTGAAACTTTCAGAATCTCTTTACACATGTGGGGACATGTTTATGTATAAAATACATGAAAAAGTGGATTTTTGCAAAATAGATGACCTTTAAGTAATATGGCCACAAGATATTTAAATGACATTTTAGAATATTGTTTGTATCAATAACAATTGTATCTGCAGAGCCCTGGAAGTGACATATAGCGGAGGAATCGAAAGGTTGAAACTTTATCTTTGGCAACATCTCGCAATTTGTGTCATTAAGGTAAAGGAAGCACACACCCCCCGCCGGAAGAGTTTTATATCATTTTATTTTGGGATTGGCCTCAAATATTAAGAAATTAAATACGCACTTGGCAGTAGGCGCAGTTTTCGAAGAATACTTAGACATGTGAAGAGAAGACTTAATTCAGACCGACGGCCCTTGAGAAACCTACTGCAGTACTTACGTTACCGGTGGACATATGCAAAATGCAGAACATAGATGTGAGAGGAAACAGGATGTGCGCTTGATCTTGAAAAACTTAGATCCCAGTAGTGTCGTTAAAGCAAAAAAGACTTCTCAGACAAGAAAGCTTCTTTCTAAAAAGGACCAAACTTCAGTAAACACCTGGACTCGTATGGTAAAGTGAAGCCATGTGGCATTTGTGTCAATGCACGTATTGATGTTTCAAAGGGAAATTATCTGGCTTAGTTATGACAACAAGTAGCTACCAAGGTGTTGAAACTTTTACAAAAAGGAACATCTTTTATTTAAATTTGCTGCAGCAAGGACTTTGCTTTAGAACGTGTGGCTCCCGCTCTTCAAGGAAAGTTATCAAAAGAAGTTCCCAGAGAAAAGCCTGAATGTGTGTTTGGTTAAAGAGAGAGATACAGTACACTACAGATTGTTTTGGGAATTTGACCTTTTCCTACTCTCCTAGAGTCAGAATCGAATAAATGGCCAATGCCAGACCTTTTATTGTGTAGTGTGTACGTTGTGTCAAACAGCTATATTAGAATATCATGCAGGAATGTAGCAAACACTGAATAGTCTCCACAGAAAGATACTATATAAAAAACTGCTTAACACAATATAAATGCATTTGTCTTCTAGCTATGTTACACATTTATTTTCAATTCTCACATGCAGCTTTGACAGTATATCCCATGTAATAAAGATAAGTCATATTTCTATTATAAACTTGATTTAAGATTTTGATAGCCAACAGGAGATATCGGTAATCATTCTTTTATATTATGGGACCCTGATGCTGATATACAGTTTCTGACAGCCCCGCAGCTTTCCAAGGCTTCCCACCTCGTCCATGTCATAAAATAAAGCCGACAGGGTGATTACATAAGGGGCAGCACAAACATGTCAGGACCCTCTGACTGCACATCTGTGACATAACAATAGGCAGTGCATCTGATAAACAGATGAACATGTCAAACAATGATTTACACATACAATGGTTTGTTGGCTTGATTCTAGCTGCTCTGAAGCACTGCAGGAACTTAGAAATGAAATAACCAATGATTTTTCAACATGGTTAAAAAAAAAAGCTATGCAATGTTTGCAGTGTTGGGTACAGGTATATTTATTCAAGTACTGTACTTAAGTATAATTTTGAGGTAGTCATGTGCCACAGAAAGCAGAGTAGGTTGGACGCAGTTGAAGGACATCACAGCAAATACCTTCAATTACAGGTACTGTAATCCAGGCAGGAACTAACAGAAACTAACTTTCCCATGAACGTAATACAAAGACTAGGAGAAGATCATGACGAGACAATTAGAACTAATCACACAAGACACAGATGGAAATGGCTGGCAAAAACAAAAGGGCAGCAGGTGGTGAGAATCAGGGCGGGGCAAACAATCACACGGGAAGTAAAAACAGCCAGATCATGACACTTGGCAGAGGTGGAAAGTAACTGAGTACATTTACTCGAGTACTGTACTTAAGTAACATTTGTAGATACTTGTTTTTACTTGAGTATAACCATGTAATGCTACTTTGTTCTTCTACTCCACTACAAATACACTAAATACATTTAAACTTGGCAGATATGGATTAATGATATAATGATATAATATAATCAACAATTAAAAAGAGCTTGAGCTTCACCTGGAGTAAACTCACACCTCTACCAGCTTTGATAACACTTGAATGCATCAATAACTATAATCAAAACATAGTACTATATTATTCTGAAATGGGCCAATCTGCATTGTGACTAATTTTACTTTTGGTACTTTAATGGTCTCCTATTATACTATTTTTAGGCATATATTATAGGTCTCAGATATACAAAAATATTTCTCTGAATTGTTTTGCTCAAATTACCAAACAGATCACATGCCTCATACCCCTCTATTTCAGCCCTTAGAGAAACGCTGATTCTGGGTCCGTAGATTTAAAAAAAAAAAAAAAAAGAGTGGAGAGCTCATGCAGGAGAATTCTACCCAGAAACTCAGCTAAATACTGCCGTGATTAAACGCCATATTATGTTCCAAACCACATCAAGGATTATTTCTGAAACAGTATGGAGCTCAAATGCTTTTTTTCTTGCGGATTTACCACAAGGTGAGTTCCTTTTTTTATTTCCTGCTTTTTTACACATACTCTCTCCAGTACAGGTTAGCTCTTAGTGTTAGCGCTGCTTGCTAATGTAAACATAGACCATATTACGTCCAAAACACGTTGTGCATTGTTTCTGATAGGGCCGTGGGTGTAAAGCCAGCCCACATTTCCAATATTACGTCATCAGCAAATCTGGATCAGCTCCGTACCCCCGTTTTTAGAGATGCGGTGGAGGAAAAGAGAGAGAGTTTTGTTTTCTGACACTTTGTGAGTCTCCTTACACACCGGGAATACATATTTATGGATAAAGGACATCAAAAAGGTGACCTTTAAGTATATTTTGCTAATACTTTTGTACTTATCCTTGAGTAACCTTTTGATTGCAGGACTGTAACTTGCAACAGAGTATTTCTACACTCTGTAGTTCTTCTTGTACAAGTACAAGATCTGAGTACTTTTCCCATCTCTGACAATTGGGTACATTAGTATTTCCATATGCTGACACTTTATAATTCTACAGCAGAGGAACATGTTGTGCACTACCTTTTTCTGACACTTGTAGTTACTTGTTACTTTCACATAAATACCATAATGTGATTAAATTCTATATTTAACAAAATAAAACGTTGGTCTATACTGACAAATTAGAAAACTCATATCTATTTGTTAGGGATATTTTGAAAGAGCCATTCTGCAGAATAAGTTATTAACTGTTGATACTTTAACTATGTTGTGCTAATAATACTTTTCCTACCTTCAGTAGGAACATTCACTTGTTGTGGAGTTTCTTTAGGCAGCGGTATGACAATTGTCACATAAATAAACAATCTTTTATTTATCATGTTATTTTCCCATCACTGAATATTTGTATATGAATCAGCATTGTAGCAGATCCCTCCAGAGAGCCTTTTTCACTGCATTTGGACTCGTCATCGCAAGGAACGCACAGGTGGAACTAATAATGTTAATGATGGCTCTCCTCCATTTGGATGTTCCAGTTCGCCATGACAGTGAGCCAGCAGGCACAACACCAGGGCCCTGGAACTGGCTAACCTAAATGGGATACAGAGAATATTAATGTCATTAGTTACACCTGGCTCCTCCTTTCAAAATGTGTGCTGTAAGAAATGAGTATTGTACTAATCTCTCAGCTGTTGTTACTAGTTAAGAAGCATGAACTTTTTTGTTCAGTGGCCACAGTGAAGAGTCTGGTTTTTGGAGTTCATTTTGAAAATGTTCCGGAGTGAGATCTGCAACACCCTGGATAACGCACAAATACAGACACTTACATAATGTTAAAATATTGGATTTGTTTTTTAAAGATTGTAACATTTGAAGTCAACAAATTACTTCTTTTAATTATAAGTCACAGAAAGTTCTCAGAGAAATAAGTAACTTCATTACAAAAGCATTGCAATGCTGCAATCGGTCACAAAGGGAGGATAGTTAAATGATAGTTAAATGCTTACTCGTACATGTTAAAGCACAGGGCAGTACTCTCAATGTAAGAAACAATATGTTATTAAATTCAAGGAAATGTATTGTATTAAAAAAATCTGATATTTCATTTTGATGTTGACTATATGAGTCTGTTATCTGATTCGAGATACAATGGAAGCTCCTTATAGTGATCAAAGTTAGCACAGTTTCCATCAGAAGTAGGTCTCAAGACCCAAAGAGGAACATTTGTTGTGTCTTGAGGACTTGAAGCCTTTATCAAAACGACAACTGAACTGTACACTACTATATGGGCCATTCTACCGAATTGGACCAAAGTCAGGTTGGAAATGTTTTTGAAATGTTTTTTTCCCAAAACTTTGTCCATATATATTTTGTACCATATCTAAATTACACATATCTAGTAAAAGAACCGTACATTTTGATATCGTATTTTCAGACTGTATTGGAATGTTCTTCCTCTACCAAAAATGGTCACTATCGAAACATAGTAAATACACTGTAGTAAAACGGTATTATATTAACCTGTTAAGATTGTTTTACCTTCCCTTCTCTAAATAGTATTTTAACAAATATTTCTTGAGGGTTTTCACAATTAAATTAATAAAAGTGCATTTTTAATCAAATTTCAAAGTTACATTTATACAATTCATAAAAATCATAATGTAAACTTTCTCTGTAAAATGCATAATACTGATCATATTGATTCCAGAGTTGATGATTGTTGAAATTGAACATACATTAAACCAATTAGTATCATATCATTTTAGTTGATAAGTCAATATATATAATATAACTTACAAAACATCCAGTGTTTCGGTAGTGACCACAGTATTTTGTTCTCAAGGTTGTATCATATTCCCTCAACCTTATTGCTTAATCTTAACTCATAACATGCCTTATGTTGAAGTGTGAATGTTTGAAGCTACTGACCCAGAATCAGCACTTTAGTAACAGGCTGAAATAGAGGGGAATGAGGCTAGAATGGGTGATCTGTTTGGTATTTTGAGAAAAACACTTCATAGACATGTTTGTTTATATATCTGAGACCTATAATATATGCCTAAAAATAGTATAATAAGATACCTTTAAAGTAACACACTGATTTCAAAAGTATGGGATTTACCTGCTTACCATTACATTTTGTCACTACCGAAACGAACATGTCAATTACCGAAACGTAACCATATGTTTCGGTAGTGACTGTTTCGGTAGTGACGATTCTAGCTAAAATTGAGCATAAATGGGGCGAAGCCTGTGAGTTAGTTCAGGCAGTCAACTCGAGCACTTATGCTACATTCATACATAACGCCCCTTGCCACACTACAACCAACCAAACAGAGTCTCCTTAATATGCCGCGCTATTTAACCTGCCAGTTCTCTCTCCATGCATTGCTTGCTGCTGCTATTGCCGCAGCTACCTCTACGTCGCTGCTGCTTGCCTGCCCCACCACCACCCCAGCTTCCACCCCAGCTTCCACCTGTAGGCTCGGGGGTTAGTTATTTGATCATCACTCATCGTGCTATGTATATCTACAGATGAAGCACTTCATTTCGGACTCCAGCTTACCTGTTCCTGCCTACGCCCAGTTTCGAGGAAGGTCAAGCCCTCCCACTATTTTCCAAGAGGGCGTTGCCAGATTTTCAATTTCAGGTTTTCAATGATCCATTGCAGCTGGCTTCATTATAATTACATTTATTTATAACGGGGGCGGTCTCAAGTCAAGCTGGAGGCTTTCCCCTGAGCGAGGGCAGACCACTTACCAATCACTGCCCTTGCGTTTCAAACTGTCCGAAATTAAGTGCTTCATCTGTATGGAGTGATGATGCCCGAGCCTAGTCCCCAAACTTAACTATATGCTGCTTCTAATAAACATGTTAAAGAAACACGTGAGTTGTCTGACTGAACTAAAGAATGCTAGCAAGTACATGGCTAGCATACACGTTTTTGAAGTGGTTTACACACATAAAAACCTAATACTTTGCATAAAACCCCAACAAGGTTTACTTAATTGAAGATAATATGTGTTAGGTAGTGACAATTCTTAAAGGAGAGGTGTTATGGCCATTTCCACTGATCATAATTCCATTGTTGAGGAATACTAAAATAGAAAAATACTGTGCAATTTTCCAAACTCACATTGGTTTCGCAGACAGCATCTCTGTAAAGTATGTGTATTCAGCAGTATTCACTTTCTCCACTAAACGGATCACTGCAGCTCTCCCCCCCCCCCCTCCCTGTGAGCCCAGTGTCACAGCCGAAATAAAAACAATAAGTGTGGCTTGATATTGAGTAAGAAAAAGGTTTATAGGTTGATAAACGCTGTGAGAATGGGTCTGCAGAGAGAATTTCGCCGCGATCCCAACTGTCTGTTATCAACCTGCAGCCAGGGAGCAGAAATCAGCAGAGCTGCCTGCACTGATTGTGTATGTGGATTGGTCAATTTGGACCAATCAGCGGGGGCTTAACGTAACGGCTCCGCGGACGTAACGTAACGGCTCCACGGATTGGCCCATTTAGTTCCGGGTACGTGCTTACGGAAGCACGTACCCGGAACTAAATGGGAAGAATCAAATGACAATGACGTCATGATGACGTTTCACAAACGAGGCGTTTTGGGGAGGTATTTTCTGTGTTAGAGTTTTACTCGCTACAGGGTGTACTTTAAGGGTTTTGACTCTGCACACCGTTTACATGCAGAAAAACCTTCATAACACACAAGGGGACGGGTAATAACCGGAAAAGCATGACATGTCACCTTTAAGGTTACACGCCGATTTTCAGATTTTGGAAAAGATTTATATTAAAAGTACGAGATATAGCTACTGGCCATTCAGCCATGAGGGACAGGGATGCAGTGTCACTGCCTAGTCAAACATGCAGGGGTGTGGCTAAAAACCAGGCTCAGCCATTGGACTAAAACCCCTTGTGTTTAGGTAGTGACATGAAAACTGGGACATGATTTTTTGAGTATAGTTTTTGTATTACAAAATTAAACCGACAATAAATCTAAATATTCCAACTTCTGTTTGAATGTAATCATAAAGATCTTCTAAATACACCATTGAACAAAATTTAAAAAAATGTTTTAAGTGTTATTTACAGAAATTGAAATGTAGATGTCAGGGTTGGGGACAGCTACTTCCCAATAGAAAGTACCCTATAAATGATGTTTTTGTATATATTAAGCTTATCACTATATCATTTAATGCCTTGTGTTTAAATAGACCATAACATATTAGTAAATGTCTGAATACTTAATTGTTTTGTTAAATAGTTGTTCTTATTGTGGGACCGCACTTTGTACTAATTCGGTAGAATGCCCCATATACGTTTTTACTTTACTCTCATGATGCCTTCTGGAAAGCCGTTGGCTACTGGCTTCCTGAAGTTGGAGCTGCATTACACTTTGAAATCACAACAGGTAAAAGAAAATACTTTTCTCCCAATGAAAAGCTTAGTCTCCTCAAAGCGTATGAATAAAACTGCCAAAAGAAATCCAACAAGGTGCAGATGCAACACATCTTCCTCGGGCTACCTTGTGTACTCACACATTTATAAAAGAGTGATGGCTAATGTGCGCACCTGTGGTTCAAGCCGCCCTTGAAACAGCTGCAGACACAATTCAAATAAATTGTAGCCTGCTGTATTTTGAAACAATAAGATTCAGTAAATAGAGATGTTGTCCTTTTTGTATTACTTTGTATTAATTTAGCATTATAAATATACAAAGTGAGGATGCTGCTGTAGGTATCTTGAGATTCAGTGTGAATTTGATTAGTCATATTGAAACTCCAACTAGAACAACACCTTCTTAGTGTTGCACAATAGACACTTAGCTCTAAATACCGCTTCAAAAGTAGTATGAGCTGAAGAAGAGAAGTGTCCTGGCTGCAGGGGAGCAGCTGCAGCTGGGTTTGGAGTTGGCTGCAAGGTCAACATGCTGGTCGCGTGAGGACTGTTTCTCGGCTTTGTGACAAGTTAGACAGGAAAGCTGGAGAGAAAGAGGATCACATGCAGCGTAGGGCGTCCGATTCGATATATGACTACCTTAGGACAATGAGTGCCTGCTCTACCCGAAGTGAATATTTCTAACACTATTAATTATCAAAAGAGGATAACAAACGTAGCCTAAATATGAGCAAATTTGTTGAAGAGATGGTCCAGAGATTCAGACGTTTTTGGACGTTTTTGTTCACAATCCGAACTGCTCAAGACTGTTATTGTTGGTATTGGCACAGACTCACTGGGACCAGTCTTCTTCCAGGGTTTTCAAACTAAATGTTTGTTTTTATGAATTTATAGTTAAAATCATAATCCTTTTTAATGTGAGTATGTTGTATGTATTGGTAAATCTGAAAATGATATACCAGGCTGCCTGTTCTAAATTATTAGTTTCATGTCTATAACTTGAGAAATGAATACTGCAATAGAGAACATCATATCATTGAAAATGGTCACTAATTGTCCATTCTTAATTTTTACTTTGTTATAATTATATTATTTTAAATGTTTGGCCTACATTTCACAAAGAACCAATGCAAAGTGACTACTCCATGACTACTCCATGAATCATATTTTTCATATAGATAATGAACTTGAGTGTGACATTCCAAACAATTCTGCATTCCTATCGTGCATTTTAATTCCATCTATAGCTCCCACAAGTAATCCAATACTTCAGTTGCCAAATGAGCAGAATCGATTTTGGCTGGTATAAACAGTAAAGCATTTTTGTTCTGCCCAGAATGGATATCCCATCTCTTTATCCTCCAGATATTAAACAATGTTTTTAAGTAGCTGTGACCATGCAGCGACAAGTGTGACTCTCTCTTCATTTATAACAGGGAGCAAGGTTGTAAAACAGAGGGTTTTAATGAGCACATTCATGAAAAGGGTCTGACACAAATGTAAAATAATGGCAAGATTGGTTCATTCCCTAAAGCTGTTGTACTCGATCAGACCATGCAGTGAGCCAATACACTCAACATGTTCAGCCATCGGGGTTCAATTAATTTCCAAATCCGTTTCATTTGAAGGAGCCTTTAAATTGATTTTCCCTGGACATGCAGCTCCCCAAATTCTGCATTTAGAGCTGAAGACCCATTTCCCTTCCTTCAATTCCACGGCCTCGGCTTTGTTTAGACACCTGCTGGCAAACAAAGCTGGAGTGAAGCGAGAACCAACAAACAACAGATTTCTTCATTTTCCTCACTTAGAGAAAAAGCTCCAACTAATCCAGTGCATGAAAATTACACTTCCTCCTTGCTTTTGGAGTTTTTCATTAAACCTTGTAATGCCACAAGCCTTTAGACTGGGGAGAAAGCTTCTAGATGATCCATGTAATCCTAATTCATTAAAAAAAACGTTTTTTCTTTAAGGAAGTTAACAGAAATCATATGTTTTACATTTAATTAACAGTTTACATTTTTTTTTGCAGAATAAAGCTACATTTTCTTAGGGCTATGTTTTATTACAGCCAATAGTCTAGGGCTCTAGGCTCTAGACTCTAGGCTATTGAGGGTTATAAATGGAAGGGGGTCTGACCTCTATTAAAATATTATAGTTCAGGTAGTTTGATGTGGGGTTGTATCCATTATCAGTTATTACAGCCGTTTAGGGAAACAGACAGAAATGATGTCACCAAAGAAAGCAATATACTTCTGTTGGATGAGGCTGCAGTTTAAGAGTACACTATATTTAGAATATTTTAACTGCTTTACAGAAACAGTGGCCATAAGGAAGCCTATCTGCCAGCAATACAAACATAGGCATCATCATTGTCTCATCTGGAGAGGTCAGATCATGTGATATTGTGATGTTTCGGTCTGAAATCTTCTAACCCTAATACAATCTGCTATTCTTCAAATGCTGCAATGGAATTGAACAGGATCTACTTGGTTTTGGGTAAGTATATGTAGATCCATGCTACCATGCTGTTTACCTATCCAACTCTAGAAGAAAATCAAAAGAGAGAATGTGACGGAGGCCGTCAACCACATCAAGGCCCTCATTCATTTCACGTGGGGTCGAAAGAGTGTTCCCCCC
>CALSBZ010044837.1:321016-369452 GCA_943591055.1 Gobionotothen gibberifrons | reverse complement strand
TGTCTTCATACATGCATATATTATTTATAATATTGAATGTAAACATTGAATGAATGTGCATGAGAGCAAAATGTATAAATATGAGCATTAAAATATATGAATATGAGAACAAAATGCATGAATGTGTGAGTGACAATATATGAATGTGTGCATTGAAATATGATAATATGAGAGCAAAATGTATGAATGTGTGAGTGTAAATATATACGTGTGTGAGAGTGAAAATGTATGTATGTAAAAGGAGAATATATGTGTGTAAGAGTGAAAATGTATGTATGTAAAAGGAGAATATATGTGTGACTATACATGACTATACATTTAATACACATCGTAAAATGTGCTACAAGTTGGAGAAGCATCCATAAGGAAGCTCTTTATTCATTTTTAAATGAACCATTTTTTTTTACATTTCCTAAGCATAAACTAGAAGTTGCTGAGTAGCAATTCTTGAGAATTAATCAAGTTGTTTTTGAAGGTAAAGCTAATCAAACCTGAACCATATTATTCAGTGGTTTTATAACAATGATGAAATTATTGATAAACAACACATTTTGCTGTTAGGTTGGATCGAAGTCTTGGTTATAAAGGGAACAGATGTTGTAATGTAATATAATGAATTATGGGACATTTCCAGTAAAGCAAAGACTAATGACATCCCACAGAGGGCTCAATGATTAATCACACAAAAAACGTGTAATAGCCACATTGGTCCACAGGGCAAAACGTAGTATGTTCACAAAAACATCCTCTCAAATTGTTACATCAAATCAAATCAAGTTGTATTTATATAGCACATTTTTAAAAGATTTTTGGTGGAGCCAAAGTGCTGTTATGTACATATAATAAAAATACATGGCTAGGTTTCTTTCTTTCAGCCTGTACTCCTACAAAAAACGACCAAATAGGTAGATTGTTCAGCAGCTTAATACGACCCAGAGTCACGTTTTAAAGTGTAGCACCTCTAGTGGTCGTGTAAGAAACAACATGCTCCCGTTCATTGCAAATGCTCCGGAGGGTTGTTTATTCACAAATAACCCTCTCTGGAAAATCCTAAATTGTGCAATAGTTTGGCCATTAAAATGCTTTTTGATTAGATTTCTAGCAAGAAGTGTATATTGTACTTTTATAATCTATGTCCAGTGGATGTGTAGGATCTAAAGTTTGATAGATATTACGAAGATGATTTGAGGTCTCGCCAGGAGAACGTGTATACGCGGCAGCTTTCATGTAAAGTTAGCGTCAACCCTCACGGGGTGAAAACAGTATTTCCGGTCTCGATGTTTTCATAATAAAACCGGATATATTCCCCTCACTGTCAAATGATTACAGAGTGATATCTGCATTATCCTTGTTAATTACACAATATTGATTGGTTTAAATTGTGTACAATGCTTTTGTGTTTTTAACCTTAGATTCGGAGAAACAAATAGTTTTTCCGGAGTTTAAACACTACAGAGTTTCCGAAGACACGACACTACCCAGAATCCCCAGCTATCGTTTGGGGATACAACATCCGCCTTGCTTTACAAACCCTGTGATTCGTCCTCAAGCCCTGTGATTGGATGTTGGAGTGGCAGGTTACGCCGAACATCAAACAGCTCTTTGAAATGGAATGGAACCACGGCAGATATCCAAAACTGGACTCCGACGGGTCCAGCCCCCCCCCCCAGAACTACACAAGCTGGCTATTGTGTGATTCGCAACATGTTCTATGGCACGTCTCTACTGGGAATTGTAGTTTTAAAAGACGTTTTCCTATTTCCCATAATTAGAAGTTACCAGTATTAAACTGTGTACACCCTGGAGGTTTAGGGGACACGAAACACAATAAATGGGTGAAAATTGCTTGTGCCCATAATGGGCAGCATTAATATAACCACATGACACCTAAGGTCAGAAGAGCTTTATTTAACAGCTGGTCTTATGTCTGTGACGCCTCCTGTTGTTAATTGATAAGCCTGAAACATGCACTTGCAAATATGGCAGTAGCCATCGATCATCTTAAGATCAGATAAGATAAGATATACTTTATTGATCCCAAGTTGGGAAATGTTTTTGTTACAGCAGCATACTGTACTACTTTGTTCTACTCCACTACAATTCAGAGGTTAACCTGGTATTTTTACTCCACTACAGTAATTTGTGTTACTTTGCAGATTCTGATTAATGATGTGAAATATAAACAACCCTTAAATCAGACTTTAGTTACACCTGAGTCAAATTCAGGGAAGGTGATTGTCAAGTGCCAAAATAAACTATGCAATATATTGGACGTTAAGTACTTTGTCAGACTTCATATTTATCTGTGGTTACCCCCAACGTTTTTTTCTTATTCAAAAGAAGACCTTAACTTAAAGTATTCTTTAATGTTTAAATAAAGCCTTATTAGTTTGTCTGTTTTGCACATCCTCCTGTTAATATCTTTGGACGTCCTGCACTAAACTGTTTTATTGTAGATATCACTACAGTATCTTCTTGATATGTTATATTCTATATTTCCATCATGCCTTCTACTTTTGTATGTCGGCTACTCTTAATATTTAAATGTTTTCATCAAATAAAACGTATTCAACAACAAAATTCAATAACGTGCTTTAACCACTAGGCGGTGCGGGTTAAAAAAACAGTGGTGTAGTTAATAAAACATAATAATATCAAACATAATATTACTATTAACTTTATTGTGAAATTAAAACAGAACGGTAAAGGAAAATACAGTTTCAGTCTTTCGATTTGAAGCTTATGCATTGTACCATGAACCTGTATAGACCTGTAACAGTCAACTTCATGAGGAGTTGGAAAGGTAGTAAATAATATCTTTAAAAACTACAAAAAAAATCCATTTCTATCAGCTATGCACCATTATGGTGTAAATATAACCTATCTACCAATTGGATCAAATATAAAAGTCAGCCGAATTAGTGTTGATACTGCAAAGACACGTATTTCAGGTCTACCCAGGAAAAGTAAATACTACGTTGTCATGGTAACAATAAAGACCAACCAGGATAAATGAAAGGTTCCTCCAATGATTCAAGTTGATGCCCATTTTCTATTTAGTAATTCCAGACCGCAGTGAGACAAGGAGAAATGATGTGCTACTATATTACAGCAAAAAAGACTAAGAAGCCCTTAAACCAAACGAGCAACTGGATCTTTTACTTGTATGGCATTTATGTTGCTAAAATACAATTAACATTGTACATTGTATCAACCTCTTACCAATTCCTGAGGTAAAATAATCTGGGCCACATTCAGAATTCAGAGGTCATACTGATCTAACCCAACAATTAATCCAACAATATGTTTTCATCAAGGTTTTAACTTTTATTCTGACCTGAGGATGTCTTTGTCCAGGCCTGGGGGGTCTGTGTGGATGGAGGCCAGGCAGCTGTTCTCCTCAGCCCGCGGGACTTTTATGGAACCGTTGCCCATGGCCAGGCATTGGCCGGCCACCATAGGAAGCCCTGAGTGTCCCGCTGTGTGTCTGAGAGGAAGGCGCTCTCTCCTTAATGCATCCTCGCTGAAGTGTTCAAACGTTCTTCAAAAATGAAAATGACTGATTCATTATTTTTTGACTGATGACAAATGTATTTTTCAGGGTGACAAAAACACTGCCACAAACAGTGCTGAACCAGCCTTTACACACTCTACTACTGTCAGGTGGACAATATTATTCATTCAAGTGTTAAAAACTTCCAACTAAGCTTCCACCTTCCACTATCTGTTGTTTATCCCCAAACAAATATCTAATCAGGTTAAAGTACCATGCAGCCTTGAATTTCTACTAATGTCTGTACACTGAACAAAAAAAAGGTAATAAAGAAAGAGAAAAGTTCCATGATTTACTTACAGAGTGACTGAGGAAGGTGTTGAATATAATCCTCCTGATGCTCTGAAACACCACTCTGTGTTCAGAGTTTCATGCTATCTAGAATCCAGTTGCGTCCTCTTCGTTTGCCGTCCATGAGCTCAATGACTGTGCCGGGAAGCTGCAGGGGTCTCCACCACTCTGGAGCTCTGCTGGTGAAGAGTGGCAGCCCCTGGTGGGCTTCTAGTGTTTCACATGTTCAGAGTGGGAAAGTGGGAGACCAATGAAATCACAATTACAATTAGTAGAGTAACTGCATAAATAATAACCTACGAAAAATGTTTCTGGAGAGGGTAATATGAAGGCGATCAACTTGAATGCCCCCTCCCATTGATTTGATGTCTATAGAAATGAGTAAATAAATATAATCCTGTTTTTCCATTATGCTTTTTGTATGATTTTTCATAAAAGTGTCTTTTTTTTCAGTGTATAAGGCAACATTTGTGTCAAGCTTAAAGGTCACCTATCATGCTATTTTTAGGCAATAGCATAGGTCTAAAAAATATATAAAAAACATGTCTATGAAGTGTTTTGGTCAAAAAACCAAACAGATTTCTAGCCATGCCTCATATCATATCCCTCTATTTCTCTTCCTGTTCCAAAAGTGCTGATTCTGGGTATAAACAGGACTCTCTTGAGAATGAGACCCTGTGTCTCGATGAGATGTTCACCTGTATAAATAAAGGCTAAATATATATATATTTAATTTAACTGAAAAAAATTAAATAAGAGGGGGCGGAGCTTATGCCGGCTCATGCGGGACATGGCAGATACTGTCTAAAATGCTGTGATGCGGTGATGAAACGCAAGGATTATTAGATCAAGGATTATTTTTGAAACAGTATGGACCTCAAAGGCTTTCTCTCTTGCCGGTTATACCATAAGGCAGGGGTGGGGAAATTCGGCCCCCGGGCCGTATACGGCCCGCGAGACAATTTGATACGGCCCTCGAGGTAACACACGCAAAAAAGAAAAACAATTAAGAAATCTAGACCGCAAAAGAATTAAACAAGCGAGTGCCTGTTTTTCCTGGCCAAGGTCAGGGTCCTTGAACACAACACGAGCCTAACGTGTCATCACGTGGTATATGTCTCGTCCGACAGGGGTTTAGAGCTGTCGGAGAGCACCAGGACGTCGTTCCGGGCCGGGACTTCACAAATGTCAGTACCTCAGTACCCATAAGGAGCCGTACACACGCCGCAGTTTTTTGCATGGCTGTGTCTTTAGTTGAAAGCCCAGTGGCGATCTGTTCATCTGTCATACTGATCATACAGTCAATAACTATAGGTTACTAACGTAACCCCAGTTCTCAGAGTAACATGAAGTGAGATGTCTCACTATGGGATGCGCCTCAACGCGTATGCAACAGAAGCATCAATCTCATTACGCCAATCCTGATTGGCTGGTGATCTTGACGTCTACGTCAGGGAATCCACCCACCCTTTAAGTAGCTTGCGCTACGTCGCAGCGTCATTCAAAATAAGCACCTCTTCTCGCTTCGCCTCAGCAAGAAGGGCCGTCTGGTGAGACATCTCACTTCATGTTACTCTGAGAACTGGGGTTACGTTAGTAACCTATAGTTCTCATTCATAACACTCCGTTCGATGTCTCACTATGGGATATTGAGACTCCCGTATTGCTAGACATGCTTATCTCGAAATTCACCAAAACAAATCAGTACTTAACAGGTAGAACCCTGTCCCAACACAGGGCCCAGCACTGCACGGGCCACACTTGGAGCAGAGACATCTAGCCTGTAAAAGCGGACAAAAGTGAGCGGTGAGGACCAGCTCGCCGCTGCACAAATGTCTTGGATGGAAACACCCTTGAACAAAGCCCAGGATGTAGCCAGTCCACGAGTAGAATGAGCACGCAGGCCCATTGGTGCCTGCAAACCCTGACTCGTATAAGCCAGAGCTATCACTTCCACAATCCAGTGGGAGAGCCGTTGCCTGGTAACGGGCTTGCCCTTATGAGGGTTAGCCCAGGATACAAAGAGTTGATCATTGCATCGAAACTCTTTTGACCTGTCCATATAGGTGTGCAAAGCACGAACTGGGCACAGCAAATTCGGCCGCTATTCTTCAGAGGGACACAGTGGTGGAGGAAATGCCTCAAGGTCAATGGGGGTGCATGAGCCAACCACCTTGGGCACAAAGGCAAGATTGGGCTTCAGCAACACTCTCGTTTGCCCCGGGGCAAACTGAGTGCATGAAGGATGCACAGAGAGCGCGTGAATGTCACTGACTCGCTTGGCAGATGCCAGAGCCAGTAACAACACTGTCTTTAGTGACAGGTGTTTTATGTCGGCTTCTTCCAGGGGTTAAAATGGAGGTCGAGTGAGCCCATCTAAAACCACTGCCAAGTCCCATAAGGGCACCAGTGACCTGGAAACAGGGAGGAGCCTGCGAGCCCCTTTCATAAAACGGCAGACCAAGGGATGTTGGCTAGCCGTCTTTCCCTCAAAGCCCACATGGCATGCGGCAATAGCAGCCAGGTACACTTTAATCGTAGAGAAAGCTCTGTGTTTATCAATCAGGTCCTGTAGAAATGATAGAATCACCCCGACAGGACATTGAAAAGAGATGTGTCCCTTTTGAAGGCACCACTCCTCAAACACCCTCCACTTACAGATGGAGCACTTATTATGTAATAAACGGGATAATTTGCAGCGACTTGTTCCTTATGGGGAACACCCTTCATGCTGAGAAAGATCCCTCCGCTACACCGTCGAGGCTCCATTAAAATATAAATATTTGTAGTGAATTACTGACGTTCATATTGAGTTTAAGATGATGATTAATTTAGGATTAAAAATCGAGAGCCGGGCTGCATTTCCTCCCGTTCGTTTTTTCCGACTACAGTACATTAAGTTCCGCTGACCGCTGTACATCCAGCGTACTGTACAGTATCAGACTTTATTTCACATGAGCACCAGTGTGGAACCCCACTGCACCTAGTGTTAATTTCGTCAGCTATTTTTTTATTTAGTTTTAGTCTTAGTCCTGTGTTAAATTTCCTTTTTAGTTTTAGTCATATTTAGTCACCTTCATCCTGTTTTTATTTAGTCAAGTTTTAGTCGACTAAAAGTCTGAGCATTTTAGTCTTATTTTAGTCGACTAAAACAGTAAATATTTTAGTCAAGATTTAGTCGACTAAAAGTCTGAGCATTTTAGTCTTATTTTAGTCAAAGAAAACTAATTATTTTAGTCTACTTTTTGTCAATGAAAACTGTTGAATCTTTTTTAGTCATCAGATTATATAGAACATTTCAGTCCAACTCGTCTAGCCAAAACCAATAATTTGTCATTTTAGTCAAACTTATTTCACAATAAGATTATTATTATTATTATTAAGAGATGTTGTCCTTATTTGATGAAAAACACAGGTTGAATGATTAAGAATGCAGCTTTGCAGAGAGTATCTGGTCAGGTTTGTGGTGTTTTTACCAGCTGTGTTATGGCCACATTGCTTCCCTTCTGATAAAACAATGCATTCACTTTTTTTCTCCGCCTCATTGTAGTGAAAATGGGCCCAAATATCACATTGTTTCTTTCCCCCAAGCAGTGGTGGCTTTAGACTTTTTCGTTGTCAGTCATTTTGACGGACAGGATCGTAACATTTCCGTCATAATCCATTATTACCCGTCGAGTGCACAATTGATCACTCACTCGCGCTGACGGGGGGGTATTCGGTTAACGTGAGTGCGACCACTGCTCCCAAGCCCTGTTGTTGCCATTTTATTTCCCGTTAAATAAGGTTAGTTAGACCATGAGTTAGACCCGAGTATTCCTGACAGTTGATATTGTGCCGCTGCCCGGTGTAATTCAAATGTACCGCCGCGTGCAGCACGGACACACAGCTGCTGCCCAGCCGCAGCACCGGAAATGGAACTGCTGGGAGAAAAACTGACTATCAGAGATGTAACGTTATCTTTCATAATATTTCGTCTCCTCATTTTTCGTCAACGTAAGTAAAGAGAGATTTTGGCATAGTTTTGATTTAGTAAACTACATTTTCGTCTCGTCACTTTTCGTCAACGATATTGCATGATGATTTCGTTACAGTTATTGTTTACTACCGTCGGTGCGGTCTCGTCATCGTCTCGTTTTCGTCATGGAAAAAAAGGTCGTTGACGAACATATTTCGTCATAGTTTTAGTCAACGAAATTAACACTAACTGCACCCCCTGGTGGATCAATGATCCATTGCAGCTGGCTTCATTATAATTACATTTATTTAAAACGGGGGCGGTCTCAAGTCAAGCTGGAGGCTTTCCCTTGAGCGAGGGCAGACCACTTACCAATCACTGCCCTCGCGTTTCAAACTGTCCGAAAATAAGTGCTCCATCTGTACAGTCATAGAGGGACCTGGTGGAGGAAGCCCTTGCACTCTGAATAGTGTTTATCACCTTCTGAGGAAGCCCCACTGTACTCAGGTTAGACCACTCACGGGCAAGGCCCATAGTGCCAAGCGCTTTGGGTGTGGGTGAAAAATGCCCCCCCCCGCCTGAGATAGTATGTCCCTGCGTAACGGGAGCTGCCACGGCTGCCCGCACAGCAGCTGATATATCTCCGCCAGCCAGTACATTGCAGGCCAGTGCGGAGCTATTAGGATCAGTGTGTGGCGATGTTTTCTCACTCTGGCCAGAGTTGGGGGTATTAGAGCCAGGGGTGGGAACGCGTACAGAAGGACCGGAGGCCAAACGTGCGCGAGCGCGTCCACGCCTAACGGTGCGTTTAGATCATGCATTGAAAAGAACAGCTGACATTGAGCATTTTCTTTTGATGCGAACAGATCTACCACGGCCCGGCCATAACGCACCCACAGCTGACTCACAATTGTTGGATGTAGAGTCCAGTCTGCATATAGTGGTGCACCACTGGACAGCAGATCTGCCCCGAGGTTCATCACTCCCGGTACGTGCGTCGCTCTCAGAGAGAGGAGACGTCCGCAGCTCCATAAAATCAGTTTGCGTGCCAGCATGTGTAACTGGAGAGAGCGCAAACCCCCTTGACGGTATATACGATATTGTGGTCGTGTTGTCTGTCCTCACGAGGACATGATGTCCTCTGTGAAAAGGCAGAAAGCGTTTCAGGGTGAGGAACACCGCTAAAAGCTCCAGATAATTTATGTGTGACCGTTGGAGATCTCTGCTCCAGAGACCCCTCACAGGTCGACCTTCGTATATACCCCCCCAGCCCGTCAGACATGCGTCTGTGGTGACCACTTTCCGCGATAGGACAGCACCCATAGGTACGCCCCGTACTAAAAAAGTCGGGTGCAGCCAGTGGCGCAGTGCCATTACGCATTCCACAGTGACCATCACTCTCCGCGCGCCATGATGCACAGGGTCCAGTCTGAGGGCAGCTACCCAGCGCTGAAACTGCCTCATGTGTAAGCGGCCCAGTCGTACCACCAGGATGTCTGACGCCATGAGCCCCAGTAACCGCAGACATGATCTGAAGAGAACATATTTGCGTGGCTGGAAATGAGCGAGGCAAGCCCTAAAGGCTTTCACTCTCTCTGCTGACAAGCGGGCTGTAAAGGGCACCAAATTTAGACGTAAGCCCAGGAAGAGTACAGTCTGGGCTGGGGACAACATGCTCTTTTCTGTGTTTATTACGAAACCCAGGTCGAGCAGGTGTTTCACAAGGACATTCGTCTGCGTAATAGCCTCCTGTTCCGACTGTGCAAGAAGGAGCCAATCGTCTAAATAGGTTGCCAGGCGAATGCCCTGTTGCCTTAACGGGGCTATTGCTGCTTCCGTACATCGTACAAACACCCGTGGGCTGAGAGACAGACCGAAGGGAAGCACTCTGTACTCGTAACAGACACCCTGAAAGGCAAACCTCAGATATTTCCTGTGTGGATAATATACTGGGATGTGAAAATACGCGTCTTTCAGGTCGACTGATGTGAACCAATCGTCTTGACGCACGAGACGCAGCAGAGGTGTGAGTGAGCATTCTGAATTTGTATTTGTTGAGATACTTGGAGGGTATTATAGATATGGCCTTCTTTTCTAGTAGCGAGAGAATCTCCTGCTCTAGAATATGGGCCGACTCTCCCCGGGCTTGCGAATGCACAATGCCCGAGAAGTGAGGGGGGGTGACAGCGAATTGGAGTCTGTAGCCCCGTGATATCGTCTTGAAAACCCAAGCCAAACTCCTGTACCACCATCATCCCCAGCGATTTGCCCGTGGCTTGGACTGCACAGCGCTGCACACTGAGGCAAATGTCCGTGATCGCTGTGATTTCGTCCCACACGGCAGGCTCAGGTTTGTTCGTCATGTCCTTGCAGAGCTCCGCCTGGTAAGCGGTCAGCAACGACGAGACATTGAGCGCCCTGACGGACAAAGCTGCAGCTTTATAGGCCCGTTCGGTCATTGCTGACTGGAAACGGTCTGCTTTTGTCGGCAGCATGGGGTTCCTGCTAGGTGCCGAAGACAGCCGCGGTTGGAGGTGGGCTGCCACAAGCGGCTCCATAGGCGGCATGCGGAGCAAGCCGAGCTTCTCCATGTCCTCAAAGTCCAAAGAGGAGGCACCCTGGATTGGGGCCTTGTTGCTGAAAGGGCGGTCTCTCCACGAGACCGACACCTCGTCCAGCAGCTCTGGAAAGACTGGGAGAAGCTGCCTCGTCATCCTCGCGGCTTGGGGCAAGTTCTTCCCCTCATAGCGAGATCTGGAAGTCTCCTTGGCCACTTCAGGCCAGGGGATGTCCAGCCTGGACGCAGCGCATTGGCACACGGCCTGCAAGTCCATGCTGAGGCGGGGCGAAGCTGGCGCGCTTTCGCCTGGGGGAGCGGACATCGCCTCCGGCTTGGCAGCCTGAGCAGATGGGATGAAGATGCTATCTTCGTGCTCATCTGAGTCGGATAAGAGGAACTCAGAGGCATCCACTTCATCCTCCTCCATGTAATCCAGCTCCAGGACATCCTCCGCGGGTGGAACCACAGTGAGGTCCAGTTGGGAGCCCCAGCTTGACACAGCGCGAGGCCCCGTTCCCGCGGCTTTCGCCGCCATCTGGCCCCAGCCTGACACAGCGTGGGGCTCCGTTCCCGCGGCTATCGCCACCATGCCTCGATTGCCGGCCGGCAAATCAACAGGCATGAAGGGGTCTTGTCCCGACAGGCTAGCTTGGCGCGCAAGCCGTCGGCGGAGGCTCTTGGTGGTGAAGCGGGCACAGTGTCCGCACGAACCGGGGGCGTCGATAGCCTCCTGGGCGTGTTCCAGCCCAAGGCAGGACGAGCAGACCTGGTGTGAGTCCGTGCTCGAAATCTTGAACCCGCAGCCGCAGAGCCGAGCCACCGAGCCTCCGTCTCCTCTGGTGTGAGGGAGAGAAGGGTCCATCCTCGCTTGCCGGGGTGTCGGCATGGAGGGACAAACTAGTAACAGGTATGTTACCGTTTGAAAGAAAAATCTAAACCTTACCGTTATCCACTGTCCACAGACGGAACCAAGCTATCCAAGCTAAATTCGGTCGACGGACGCTCGCGGGCTAACTTTATATATTCTTCGAAGAGAAGATTTTCGGTACTAACATACCAGTTAGTACCACATTCGACCTCACCTTTTTTCTTTTTCTCCGGAAATCGAGAGGTAAGGTTTTGACTTCAAGCTAGCAGCACACCACGCCGCTAGCTTGTCTCCCTCGCTATCGACACCACGACGGCGAGGATGTTTTCTTCTCTTCTCACTCCAGAGAAGAAAGGAATTAAAGGCTACTAACATACCAGTTAATACCCTTTTGGAAATAAATCCACGCCGTCGCTTTTCTCCGGACTAAGGACGAGTTGTAAAGATTTTTTCCTCTGCAACTTTCCTGCTGAGAGCGGGCCCTCTTCACGCCGTCACAAACACGGCAGGCAAGATGGACGCCTCACTCCCTCACACCAGAGGAGCCGGGAACTCAGTTGCTAGGCTCTGCGATTGTGGGTTTAAGATTTCGGACACAGACACACACCAGGTCTGCTCGTCCTGCCTCAGGCTGGAACACGCCCAGGAGGCTATCGATAACCCCAGCTCGTGCGGACATTGCTCCCGCATGACCTGAAAGAGCCTCCGCCGATGGCTAAAAACTAGCCTGGCGAGATGGGACCTCCTCACGTACTCTGATGCGCCGGATGGCTATCAGGACACGAGGATGTCCCCCGCTAAGATTGAACCCTGCACTGTGTCGGTCTGAGGTTCATCAACAGCGGCAGCTGCTAAACCAGAGTCCAACCCTGTGTCAGGCTGGTACTCGGTAGCGGCTAGGGACGTGAGATTGGGACCCCACACTACACCAAGCTGGGGCCCCCGGCTGGACCTCACCATGGCCACACTCCCGGAGTCAGAAGACGTGGAGAACGAAGAGGATACCTCTGAGTTCCTACTCTCTGACTCGGATGAGCAGGAAGAATGTTTCTTCACGCCACCAGCTCCGGCTGACATGCCGGGAGCGATGGCTGCTCTACCGGACGATAGCACACCAGCTTCGCCCTGTCTGAGCGTGGACCTGCAGGCCGTGTGTCAACGTGCCGCGTCCAGGCTACTCCTTCCAGTCTTCCCGGAGTTGCTGGATGAGGTGTCGGTCTCCTGGAGAGACCGTCCCTACAGCAATAAGGCCCCGATCCAGGGTGCCTCCTCCCTGGGCTGTGATGGTATGGAGAGGCTCGGCCTGCTCCGCATACCACCAATGGAACCGCTGGTGGCAGCTCACCTCCTCCCGAGGATGGCGTCTGCACCGAGCAGGAACCCCACGCTACCGGTGAAGGCGGACCGATTACAGTCCACGCTGGCTGATCGGGCCTACAAAGCCGCAGCGTTGTCCGCCAGGGCCCTCAACATTTCCTCGCTGCTATCTGCCTACCAGACAGAGCTCTGCGGGGATCTGGCGAGCGGGTCTGGGCCGGCCTTATGGGACGAGATCGCAGCGGTAACGGACTTTTGCCTCCGGGTACAGCGCTGCACGGTCCAGGCTATGGGCAAGATTATGGGCATAATGGTGGTGCAGGAGAGAGCCAGGTGGCTCGACCTGACCAACTTCCCAGACCGGGAAAAGGAGGATGTATTGGACATGCCTATCGTTAACGAGGGCATTTTCGGCTCTGCTCTGGTCTCACTACAGCGGAGACGTGAGTCGAAAAGGAGAGAAGACGAGGCCCTCCACCTCTGTCTCCCTTGAAGGGTCCAGCCGCCACCTACAACGGTCTCACAGCAGCCCCCCACCCGAAATACCTCTTACCCTGCCCGGTTTGACATACCGAGGCAGCAGAGGCAACAGCCCGACCCGAGTCCCCAGCCCAGGCAGGAGACGGGGGCGAGCTGGCCGAGCAGATCTCCGGTTCCGGCAGCAGCCACGCAGGCATAACCGACCCAGATCCTCAGCCACCTGACGGGAAGGAAGAAGCGAACAACCTGATGGCCTCCTCTTCTCCCCTCTGTGACAGAGCTGCGTTCTCCAGCTCCAGATGTGTTCCTGCCTCGAGAGATGCCTCAACGCCATCCTCAAGTGCACAAAACACATGTATGTCACGTCTTGTTGGGTGTTTCTTTTCTATAAAACATTTCCGCTGACGCATCCAGGCTAAGGCAGAGGGCGCAGCTCAAAAAAATGAAAGAAAAAAACAATAAAAAAACAATAAAACCAATAAACAGCCCGCCTATTGTTCCCCTTTTGAGAGCAGCTACGGCCTCTCTCAAAAGGCGGACATTAGAACGGGTCTGTGAAGGCACCTTCGCCACGCGCATGCGTAGTGGCGACAGGGGTTTTAAAGCCACCGCCACCACGCGCATGCGCAGTGGCGTCCGGGGTTTAGAAGCCGCCTCCGTCACGTGCAGACGCAGTGACGACTGGGGCTGTGGAGCCACCACCGTAACATGCAAATGCAGTGTCGGCTGGGGCTCTGAAGCCACCACTATCACGTGCAAACGCAGTGGCGGCTGGTGCTGTGAAGCCTCCACCATCACGTGCAAACGCAGTGACGGCTGAGGTTGTAAAAACACCACCGTCACACGCATGCGCAGTGTCTGTGGGAATTGTCGAAATAAGGTACCACTGTGCTCAGACACTAGAGGACCCCAATAACACGACAAAACTGAGACTCTGAGGGTGAGAGACAGGAGAAATCAGTGGAAGATGTTCACAATGTTACACAGACAGTAACACGAGGCTACGGTCTCCGACCCACTGTCACCCCCCCCTCCTCCCTCGCTCTCGGGCATTCTGTACTCACAGGCCCGGAGAGAGTCAGCCCGTTTTCTGAGAGAAAAGATTCTCTCGCCTCTAGAAAACAAGGCTATATCTGTGATACCCGTCGAACAAAGTCAGAGCGGCTCTCATTCCAAGTATTTCCCCGTTTCCGAACGGAGAGGGAACGGAACTCGGCCAATATTAAGATTGTTGAGCTCCAAGCAGATATCTCAAAAGATACAGCTTCGGAATGCTCACTCACACATCTTTGATATGTCTCGTGCGACAAGAAAGACGACTGGCTCACATCAGTCGACCTGGGAAATGCATGTTTACACATTCCAGCATATTACCCACACAGGGATTATCTGTGATTTACATCTCAGGGTGTCCCTTACAAGTACGGACTACTTATCTTTGGTCTGTTCTCAGTCCAAGAGGGTTTGTACGATGTACGGAAGCTGCAATAACTCTACCTGTACGACTGGTTGCTTCTCGCACAGTCAGAACAGGGGGCTATTACACGGACAGATGTTCCCGTAATACACCTGCTCGACCTGAGTTTCATCGTAAACACAGAAGAGAGCATGGTGTCCCCAGCCCAGACTGTACTTCCCCTGGGGGAGTTTCAGCACTGGACAGCTGCCCTCAGACTATGAAATGCGTAAAATGGCACTGCGCCGCCGGCTGCACCCGACTTTAACTAGTACGGGGCATGCCTATGGGTGCTGTCTTATCGCAAAAGGCGATCACCACGGACGCATGTCTGACGGGCTGGAGAGGTATTTACAAAAGTCGACCTGTGAGGGGGTTATATCTATCACAGGCTCCGCCCTCTACTGGACTCTATGGGTACTACCTTATCTTGCGAGCATTCTCTCACTGAAAACCTTTATAGACGTGGCCGGCCAAGGGCGGGCCTACCTGAATGCGCGCGCATCACACCCTATAAAAGGAGGCCTCGCCTCCTGACTGTCATCCCTTTCTCTTCAGCGGCGGAAGTGTTTGTTTCACGGAAACTAAAAGACGTTCTTTGAGAGCATGGAGAGTTCTGACCACAGGGCTTGCCCAAAATGCCCGAACCTGATCGCGGGAGCAGATCCTCACCCCTTCTGCTACCTGTGTATGGGACCTGACCATGCCGTGAGCGGTATGGGCCCGGCACCGGCGTGTGCAGCCTGCCAGGTGCTTCCTCGGCTCACGCGGGAACATCGTGGGCAGCACTTTTTGTCGGCGGAGGCTCCGCAGGAGGAGGTGGAAGGCTCGGATCTCGAGGTCGTCGAGATGGGCAAGTCAGGAGAGGAGGAAGTACCGTTCCGGTTGTCCCTTCCATGGGGCCAGTCGACACCGACTCCGGAGGAGGAGGACGAGAACGCCTCGGGGTCTGGAGGACCAACTCTCAGGTCTGCGCGGATGGATTTCCCGGTGATGACCCTGGCGGCGGAGCGTGTAGGCCTACCGCTCCCCCCACCGCTGCCACCGAAGCCGATAAGCCGCCTGAGACAGGGGTATTACGGCCCGGCGCATCCAGCGCAACCGACCTTCGTTTCGCCCCAGCTGCCTGATATATGGCGGTGTGTGGAGGCGACATGGCAGCAGCCATTAAAAACGAAGGCCCCAGTAGCCGCTATGGCCGGCATCATCAAGGTGGAGGGCCACGCGGACACTTCGGGTTCGGGTGTGCCCCCCCTTGATGAGGCCCTAGCGGCCCATCTGCTTCCGAGGGCGGCTGGTTGGGCGGAGGGTAAGCGACCCCTGCCCCCGCTGCCCCGGGACCGAGACGCTCTAGAATATTTAGACAAAATGTTCAAGCTAATAAAAATAAAGCTGGAGCCCCCGTGTCTACGGAGGGGCTTTTTGGGTCGATCTCGGCGGTCACTCAGCGCTTCAGTCGCCTGGAGGAGGAGAGGATGCAGATTAGCCGGATGCTAATGCTGGCTCCTCCTCAGGTTCCATTACGCGCTCCTCACGCTTCTATGCAGGTGAGGGAGCGTAGTGCATTGCACAGGCCTATGGGCAGGCAGGGAGAGCCTGCCCCACAGGGGTTCGTGCGCACTCCACACGGGCTGTGGCTACATCAACAGCCTTATTCAGCGGTGTGAGTGTGGAGGATATATGCACAGCGGCGTCTTGGTCGACGCCAGGTCCCTTCATAAGGTTTTATCTCTTGGACATGTCGGGCTCTTTCTCCTCGTCTGTGCTTGCGGGGGCAACACAGGACTGGTAGGGGGGGGGGGGGTCTGTGGGTCAGTTGGCATCTGACCCCTTCCCCGGACGTAATGCGCCTTCGCTGTTCTCGGGCCCTTTGGGGGTCCCGGGGTGGGCGAGGGGCGCACTGGGCCCTTACAGGGCTGGAGGGCTGCTCTCCTCCGGCCGGGAGGCAGGAGGGGGGTAGCCCTCCACACTTTGGTCCACACACTCTGCACGGGGTCAGTGTCTGAGTGTGGGGCAGGCAGTGAGCCCATACAGGATGGGGCCCCCATCACTGTTTTTTGAGCACACCTTCTGCGAGGCAAGCGCGGCAGGGTGTGCTCTGTCAGCCGCAGCCCAAACTTCTCCACGGTCACGACCGGGTTAAAGGAGAATGTGGGGCAGCAGCTGCTGACCAGAAAGGCCGGTCAGGGACAGTAGGGTGGAATGTTGGTTTTTGGACGACAGTGCGTACATTTATCGTGGCTCCGCCCACTGTACCCATAGAGTCCAGTAGAGGGCGGAGCCTGTGAGAGATATAACGTTGGGTTACGTATTGTAACCCTTGTTATATTAACACAGGCGGAGCCCTCTACTCAGGGCACTGTCTGTCCTATTCCGCTCGCTGAAGAGAGGGTAGGATGACAGTCAGGAGGCGAGGCCTCCTTTTATAGGGTGTGATGCGCGCGCATTCAGGTAGGCCCGCCCTTGGCCGGCCACGTCTATAAAGGTTTTCAGTGAGAGAATGCTCGCAAGATAAGGTAGTACCCATAGAGTCCAGTAGAGGGCTCCGCCTGTGTTAATATAACAAGGGTTACAATACGTAACCCAACGTTTCTGGAAAAACAGGAACCTCCAACGGTTGCACGTAAATTACCTAGAGTTTTAGCGGTGTTCCCCACCCTAAAACGCTGTATGCCTTCTCTCAGAGGACACCATGTCCTCGTGAGGATGGATAATACGACAATATCGTATGTAAACCATTAGGGAGGGTTTGCGTTCTCCCCAGTTACATGCTGGCATGCAAACTGATCTTGTGGTGCTGATGTCAGCTGTGGGTGTGTCGCGGCTGAGCCGCGATAGATCTGTTCGCATTAAAAAGATTATGCTCATTATCAGCTGTTCTTTCAATGCGCGGTCTAAAATGCACCGTTGGGCGTAGGCGTACTCGCGCACGTTTGACCTCCGGTTCCCCCGTGTGCATTCCCACCCCTGGCTCTGAGAACCCATCTCTGACCAGAGTGAGAGAACAGCACCACGCATTGATCCCGATAGTTCCGCACTGACCTGTAATGTACTGGCAGGCGGGGATTTATCAGTGGCTGTGCGGTCGGCCGTGACAGCCCCCCCCCCCCCAGGGACATTCTGTCAGAGGCGGGGGGGACGATGTTTTCGCCCACACCCGGGGTGTCTCGTCCTATGGACCTGACCCGTAAGTGGTACAATCTGAATACAGTGAGTCTCCCGCAAGGTGATGAACACTGTTCAGAGTGCGAAAATTTCCTCCACTGTGTCTCGTTATGACTGGAAGTGGAGGGTGGGGAGGAATGATGTCCTTAAAAGAGGACACACCTTTTTTTTCAATGTCCTGGTGGAGTGATTCTATCATTTCCACAGGACCTAATTGGAAACACAGGGTTTTCCAGGTCACTAGTGTCCTTATGAGACTTGACAGTGGTTTCAGATGGGCTCGCTCGTACCCCATTTGAACCTCTGGAAGAAGCTAACATGAAGCACCTGTCACTGAAGACAGTGCAGTTACTGGCCCTGGCATCCGCCAAGCGAGTCAGTGACTTCATGTGCTATCTGTGCATCCTTCACGCACCTACTTCGCCCCAGGGCAAACTAGAGTGTTGTTAAGGCCCAATCCTACCTTTATCCTAAGGTGGTTGGTTCAGGTACCCCAATTGACATTGAGGCAATTTTCTTCGCCGCTGTCCCCCCCCCCGGGGAACAGCAGTTGAATTTGCTATGTCTAGCCCGTGCTTATGCACTTAGGTGGACAGATCCAAGGAGTTTTGTGTCATAATGACCAACTCTTTGTGTCCTGGGCTGACCCTTACAGGGATAGGCCCGTTAGTAGGCAACGGTTCTCCCACCGAATGGTGGAGGCCATTGCTTTGGCCTATACGAGTCGGAAATTGCGGGCACCTTCGGGTTGCGTGCTCTTTAGACTCGGGGTATGGTTACACCCTGAGTTGTTTGCTCAAGGGTGTTTCCATCCATGACATTTGTGCAGCGACGGGCTAGTCCTTGCCGCTCACTTTTGTCCGCCTTTACAGGCTAGACGTTTCTGCTCCCAGTATGGCCCGAGCGATGCTGGGCGCCCTGCTGAGTCAGAGCTCTACCTGTTAGGTTCTGGTTGGTTTGGTGATTTTCGAGATAAGCTTGTCTGGCAATACGGGAGTTACAATTTCCCATAGTGAGACATCGAACGGAGTGTTATGAATGAGAACTATAGGTTACTTACGTAACCCCAGTTCTCAGAGTAACATGAAGTGAGATGTCTCACCAGACGGTCCTCCTTGCTATGGTGAAGCGAGAAGAGGTGCTTATTTTGAATGACGCATGCGTCGTGGCGCAGGCTACTTATAGGGGGTGGATTCCCTGACGATGACGTTGAGATCACCCGCCAATCAGGATTGGCGTAAATGAGATTGATGCTTCTGTTTGCTCTGCGATGAGGCGCATCCCATCGTGAGACATCTCACTTCATGTTACTCTGAGAACTGGGGTTACGTAAGTAACCTATAGTTTTATAAGACGTTTTCGTATTTCCCACAATTAGAAGTTGCCAGTATTAAACTGTGTACACCCTGGAGGTTTAGGGGATACGAAACACATTGGTGTTATCACATTTTAAAGAATTGCTAAGGTCAGAAGAGCTTTATTTAACAGCTGGTCTTATGTCTGTGACCCCTCCTGTTGTTCATTGATAAGCCTGAAACATGCACTTGTCAAGGTTCAGAGGCACATTTTGCAAATATGGCAGTAGCCATCGATCAGCTTATGATAAGATAAGATAAGATATACTTTATTGATCCCAAATTGGGAAATGTTGTTGATACAGCAGCATGTACTACTTTGTTCTACTCCACTACAATTCAGAGGTTAACCTGGTATTTTTACTCCACTACATTTATTTTAGTTACTTTGCAGATTCTGATTAATGATGTGAAATATAAACAACCCTTAAATCAGACTTTAGTTACACCTGAGTCAAATTCAGGGAAGGTGATTGTACTTTGTCAGACTTAATATTTATCTGTGGATACCCCCAACGTTTTTTTCTTATTCAAAAGAAGACCTTAACTTAAAGTATTCTTTAATGTTTAAATAAAGCCTTATTAGCAGAGTTGGGTGTAACGCGTTACTGTAATAATATTACTTTTGTCGGTAACGGAGTAGTGTAACACGCTACTTTTATAATTCCGGGTGTAAAATTCTGTAAAGCAAATGAGCTGCTCCGACCCTCGGTCCTGACGGACTCCAACTTGTGTTTATTAATCAAACAAATAAATGAACACAAGGATAATGATGTGTTATTGTTGAGTAAATGGAGAATTGCACAGGGGAAAATAACGTATCTATGCCACAATTTTAGATGCGGATTTTGTTAAACTAATACGTTTGTGCTGTGGACCAACACTATACATTGACGGGGAAGGGGGTAGCAATAAAGACAACACCATTAAATAGTTACACAACATAATAGAAATAATATCGATAGCAGCGTCCCTAGCAACCACCTTGGTAACAATGAAAACGTTGTATAGACACAATTTCCTGAAGTAATCTTCGTAATAAACTAAAGATCATGTACATCCACTGCACACATAATCTGAAATAACAACTCATATTTCTCGCATCAAATCACATGGCATTTTAATGGCCAAACTAACTTTAAAATAGGCATTTTACACCGAGAATAAAACGAAGTTCGGCCATGTTTTTTTTTTCTGCAGGGAGAAATGTGAAGATCACGTGACATAGAATCCATGTATTGACCGTCCAATTGTTTTTCTTTATGAAACACGTAAACGGAAGAGCGTCTGAGAGGCCTTTTTGCTTTTTGCTTTTTACCTTACTAAATGGTCAAATGGTCCTTGGAGCGAGGGGCGGGGCCAAACTAACGGAAGTGATTTCAAAACAATGGATATTTGTATCACTCGTCAAATATAGCAGGAATAATGAAGAGCAGCTGATATGAAAAAACTAACTCGAGAGGCGGCTGAGTGACCGCAGATCAGAACCGCTGTATAGTTTAAATCTCCTAACAATGTTGTCCATTTTAGACAGAGGCTTATTATATTTACAGCCCGTAATAACATCCATTCTCTGGGCTCAATATGTGTCTTGGCCGTTTTCGTTGTGATCGCTAAATTCCCACCGTTCCTTCAGCAGGATACTGTACTGATTCAAAGTGTGATTTTAGCATACGAGTGCTTTTGTTTTGAAATCACTTCCGCGAGTTTGGCCCCGCCCCTCGCTCCAATGACCATTTGACCATTTAGTAAGGTAAAAAGCAAAAAGGCCTCTCAAACGCTCTTCCGTTTACGTGTTTAATAAAGAAAAACAATTGGACGGTAGATACACGGATTACATAGACACCAGCCATTGGAATGAATGGTGAAAAAAAACGTAGGGATCTTACAATTTCAGAGGCGTTTTTGGAGAAATACTACGTCCTACGTTGTGGACCAACGTAGTTATTACACGTTTTTTTGTGAGACTGGGTTGGTTATCCTGTATGGCTGGGAGGAAAGAAACCATGATGCACCCTGAATTAAACTGAACAAAAAAAACGATAGAATGATAATTAGTTCATGGATATATTTTACATATGTGCTCTATTGACCTGAAAGCATCTTAAAAGAAAATTGAACAAAAGGACAAAATACATTTTTAATGAAATTCCCTGAAAAATGTTTTCATGCCTTTTAAGTGTTTAAAAAAGATCCCCTCTGTATTTGTCCCATGCTCTCTCATGTACGCTTCAGTTAACCCTGACAATGCATTTCACATTAATTTAGTCAACAATTAGATTTAAATGTACAATTTGAATGTAATTATATGCAAATATGTGTACCTGTTTATCCTTTATAGAGGCATTCTTCTCAGAAGAGAATTGTGTTATAGTGGAGCCTCGCAGATGAGCCCCCACAGCACCACCCCCTTCTCGCGTCCATTCGCGTTGTCTCGCTGTCTCGCAGATCCCACGCAGCAAGCAGGAAATGAACCCAGCTCATTCTCATCTGTTTGTCATTACTGGTGTCATTTTCTGGTTGCTAACGCCATTGTAACACATAATCACTGATGTTCAGCTGTAACGGTGGTAGACTCTTCAGAACAGAGTGGGCGAGCTGACCAATCAGAGCACAGTGGGCTCACAGGGAGGAGGGGGCAGGAGCTCCAACAAGCCGTTTAGGACAGAGAGTGAATACACATACTATACAGAGATGCTGTATGAGAAACCAATGTGAGTTTGGAACATTGAACAATGTAAATCTATAGTAGACCTCAACAATGGAATTATGATCAGTAGAAATGGCCATGACATGGGACCTTTAATACTAATGCTAGACTAACAAATCTGGGCTATGAGTAGAGTGGAATTAAGTAAAATCAGGCGTGTCTATATAAAGTCAACGTTATGTGGCAAAGTTACACAAAACATAATCTTTAAACAAAACTTTATTTAAAAAAAAAGTATTTGTGAATTGAATTCTTTTTCACAGAAAAACAACAACATACAACATAGATGTTTACATCACTGCACCTGTGTTCATTGTTTTCAAACTTTGGTAACACTTTATGCATATTAGCAGTATATTGGCTCTTTATTAGTCATTATAAAACACTTATAAATGCCATATTCTACAAGTAATTAGCCATTAGTTGAGAGTTATTCCTCAATAACCCTCTAATTAGTGCTTATTTGTTGCAAGTAAGGAAGTTGTTGTACATGAGTTTGGGTCTTAATATGCTCTGCTCAATATGGGCCTAATAAGGCAGTAGTACCACAAGAATAGTAATTATCCCATAATAACACTTAACAAATATGATCTATTCTTATGTAACAAGACATGCAACTATAAGTGTTAATTGTGTCTAAATAACTAAAATTAGGTATTTATATCTAAGAACATGTTCCCTATGTTAAAGTGAAGTCTTATTTGCAGTCTACTGATATTCAAACGGAGTGAAACTATAAAAAAAGAAGTTACAAGGCATACCTGCCAACCCTACCGATTTGGGCGGTAGTCTACCGCTTTTGACAAGTTTCTACCGCCTACCGACTTAGCTGGCTTTCCCTACCGATTTTCAATCTTCCCAAACTATAACAAATAAAAATGACACTCCACTGGACTCTGCAGCGTGTCTGTGATCGCATCATACAAACAGTCCTCTGTGTTTCTGAAAGAGAAACAACGTGCAGACCGGGGGTATTGCTGCGGGAAAGGCAGTGTTACCCCCGACGAGGCATTTGAGTCCTGCAGGATTTCCCCGTTAATATGAGTGTCTCGAAAACACATGTTGGCGACTGAAAGACATCCAGTGTTTGGTCTTTTCCGGAAGCATCCTACAGTGTCTCAACTGAAAGAGGACCACAAACACACACAAAATATAATACAATTTTGAGATTTGGGGATATTTATCTCTCATTCTTTCACTTTTTCGGACATTTTCAACACCAAACATGTCGTTAATGTCTCTGTTTAGTGAACTACAGCAATCTGAAATCCTGTACATTATTTATATCACACTTTATCAGTAGAAAAATGCAGGAAATGACTTTTTTAATGCAGTATTTTTCTGATATATCGCGCAACACAAAGATATGTACGCTCTGTGCAAACCTTTGACTAATATGTCATCAACATGAAACAAGAATATGAACCTGGCTTTATCCAATGTTCACACAAGAGTTCTACATCCTGACACATCCTTTATCAACACTGTCTCAACTGAAAGAGGACCAGAAACACATTAAAAATATAATAAAATGTGGAGACTTTGGGATATTTATCTCCCATTCTTTTACTTTTAGGGCATTTTACAGACCAGACATGTCGTTGATGTCACTGTTTACCAAACTACCACTTTTTCTGAAAAATGCATAAAATGATGCAATATATGTTAAATACATGGTTTATACACGTAATTACTGGGGTTCCATTTGTTCTGATTACCTAATTTGGGCGTGCACATTTGCCGCGCGCAAACCTACCTCTTTTGGATTTGGAAAGGTTGGTATGTATGACAAGGCACTTAATGATCTCATACATGCAAGAGTAACATACACAGATTAACACTTAGGACCGCTAAGTGTAAACAAGGTAAATATAGCTAATGCTAGCTGCGCAATAAGCATGTATACTGGCCAGTAGCCTATGGCTAACGCTAGCATGTATGCTAACGCTATCGCGATGACATCATCAGGTAAGCCTGCTGATGAATATTTTGCCATTCTCTTACAATTATCCCCTGCCAGGTCTTCGGAACAACTGGACTGCACACTGGATCGTCCAGGTTCGGCGTCGGTGTCTGAGGACGGCACGCTGGAGGGTTCGGGGTCAGTGCCTGCAGACTCAGGCCCTTTGGTGTAGCTGTGGTCGGTGGACTGATTTACAGCTAAGCTCCCTTTCTCTTTTGTCCACTCAAATAAACTTGGCCCTTTGTCTTTTCCATGTGGAAAATGGCAGCTGCCTATTCTGCATTTCTCATTTGGCTCCCTGTCTGCTCGTCTACAATGAGAAAATGATATAATTAATTACTAATAATCATTTAAACCTGCCAAATAGTCCCCCTACCCATAGTTTAAACAGTCTGCACTCTTCTATTTATCTTGTGAAGCACTTTTAACATTCAGCTTGTGTGTGTTTTGGTTGTCTTTATTTCCAGGTAGAAGAGGACCAAGAGCGAGGAAGTAAGACAGAGCTCTTAAAATAGAGCAGACATAGACATAACATGCCAAACAGTGTGTTTGGCCTTTTATGTGTGACACATAAATGGCTTCACCTGACCACTGTTCCTAAATAAAACAAGTGTTCTGCATGGATGTCGGTGCAGTCCACAATCACTGTGCAGTTGAAGGCAGAATGAATGAAGGCAGAATGAATGTATTATTGACTCAGAATGAAGCACAATTTCATGTCATACTACAATACATTGACTTTATTTGTAATTGTGTAAACAAATATGAGCATTGATTAGCAAGCAGGACCTGCAGGAACAGAGAATGGTGATGGATGGAGCTGGGAAGAGAGAAGAATAAAGAAAACAGATCAACTTTATTATCGGATATTAAAAATTCTATTTTCAAAACAAGTTGCCACTCCTACAGTTTTCAAGTGTGTCAAGATGATTTCACATGACCTATGCAAAATATCACACTCAATACATGTGTGTCTATGTGGGGTGCAGCTCTGGGGGGTGCATTGTGCCTTTGATGTATATAAATAATATACCATAACCAAATACGTACAGTGGAAATCAGGTTGCCAGAGCAGGTCAGTCCAGTGTGCATGTTCCTCAAGGTCTCAGCAGAGTTACAGGTGAGGTAAAGAAAATAAAAGAGAAAAAGGTCAGTAACAACACTTTAAAGTAACAACACTTTGAATAATTTTCTCTCAGTAATCACTCAACTACTGTCTTGCCAACAAACATATTGACTCACCCTCACTATCAATACAATGAAACACGTCCAGAAGAATGTCATGCAAAGCTGCCTGCCTGCCTGCCTTCCTTCGACTCTCCCTGAACTGCCTGATCTTTTAATGTTCAATGTTAACCATTTGTGCAGATAGCATGAAGTAGAAAAGATTGCCGATGCTATTGTAGCTTTAGCCTACATTAGCGGCTCCCGCCCCCTTAGCACCCGGTGGAGGGGGCAGTAGGCTACTCTTCAAATGTTTCACGAAATACTTACCATCATGACTACTCTTACTGTTTAACATTTTGGTTTACTTCATGTTAAGGCTAATAAAAATGACAAGGCTAAGTAATGTAATGTAATGCTAACTAACGTGCTCGCTACTAGCTAGGTAGCTTACTTGATTGTGTTCCATGCACAACATGTATATTACATCTTCTTCTTCTTCTTCTTCTTTGTTTTAATTTGCAACCACTTGGAGCATTATCGCCTATGACATCACTTAAATAAGCACTTATTGAGGAAAAACTCTCAACTAATGGCTTATTACTTGTAGAATATGGTCATGTAGAATAAGGCATTAATACGTGTTTTATAATGACTAATAAAGAGCCAACATACTGCTAATATGCATGTTAATTAACAACTACTTGATGGTTAATTTGTGTACCTTAACATAAAGTGCTACCCAAACTTTATTTAAGCATAAGGTGGAGAGTAAGGGCTCAGTGGTGGAAATGGGATACTGGAATATTTATAGAGCCCTGATCAAATCGATAGATAGGCTATATTTTACACGTTTTTGCATACCAAAAACAAACTACAAAATATGGTGTCGTTTTGCATAACGGTGCACAGCTGATATAATGGGAGTTGTAGTTTTTAAAGATATTATTGATTTTCTTTGCATTCAAAGTATTTCAATCAGGGCTCTATAAATAAAGAACTACAGCAGATGTGTAATATTTAATGCAGCTGAACCGTGTATTGCAATGCATTTATGTGATGACTTCCAAAGACAAAAGCAGGCACACGTGGAATAAAGTATTATTTTATTTAGAATTTAGAATTTGTATTTCTTATCGTATGAACATCATAACCCAACGTGCATTGCGACTAAAACATCCAATCAACGAGCTTCAATGATAGCTGAGGGTTATGGATAGTGTTATGTTTTCGGCTTTTCAAAACTCTGAAAAAATGTGTTTCTCAGAATCTAAAGGGGAAAAACACAAAAGCATTGTACACAATTTAAACCAATGAATGTTGTCTGATTAACAAGGACAAACTGGGGTTTTTAGTTGATGAGTACTTCAGATATCATATCACTGTAAAATCCTTCTACAGTGAGGGGAATACTTCCGGTTGTAATATGCGTCCCTAGCAACCATCTTAGTTACTATATATGAAAACGCTGAGACCGGAAATTCTGTTTTCACCCCGTGAGAGTTGACGATAACTTGACATGGACGCTGGTCAATAGAAATGAATAGTGGGAAAGATGTATCAATCCCACAATTTCAGGGGGTGTTCGCAGAGCAACCTCTATAGTTAAATACGTAGTATATACACGTTCTCCTGGCGAGACCTGACATAATCTTCGTAATATCTATCAAACTATAGATCCTACACATCCACTGGACGTGGATTTTAAAAGTACAATATACACTTCTCGCTAGAAATCTAATCAAAAAGCATTATAACAGCCAAACATATCCTACAATTTAGGATTTTCCACTAAAAATAAGTCGGGTGCCTGCCATGTTTTTTTTCTCACGCTGGGAAAGTTTGCGATCATGTGACATGGACAAGGGTCATTAGAAAGGAATAGGAACAAATATTGTAGCCATGTCACGTTTTGAGAGGGTTATTTGTGAATATAATACGTCTTGCCCTGTGGACAAACGTAGCTATCACACGTTTTTTTGTGAGACTGTGTTGGAAAAACCTGAAAAAACGGAACAGAACAAACAGCAGTGGTAGTGAGAGTGAGAGTGGATCACTGACAGAACTGAAGCGTTGACTTTAATTAAATGTATTGTGTCAACAGATTTCACATTAATGTATTAGGTTAATTGAAAGCAATAATATTAAGTTTAAATAACATTTTCTAGGTATAACTTAATATTATTGCTTCCAACTAACCTAATACAGTTATACGAAACTTGTTGACGTAATACATTTAATTTAAGTCTACGTTACATTTTTTCAGTGAGCGATGGTATCTTTTTAAAACATGATTTAACGTTTGCTAACAGATATTGAGATCTGATAAATGTATCTGAAAAAAAGCATGTTTGTTATTTTGAGGTTGAAATCGAGGAGTAAGGTTAAACAGAGTGAGATTTACTTGGAAGTAAGCCAAGTTTGTGAGAGAGTCAGAGTGAAAGGTGTCAATTATTTTCCTGAAAGAAAATCAACAGGTTAATGTTATGTGAGAAGAAATGATGGGAGATCTTAAAACCATCTCCCTCAGCAGTTAACATTGTATTCACATTTGTGGAGAACTTCAATTTGTAAAGTATCCAACTATCTTTACACACCACAGGTTGATAAAATAGTCCAGGCGTTTGAGAGAGACGTTTGTTGATTGTGTGTAAAAATAGATTATTACAGAGTTATTCTAAAGCGGAAACCAAACCAAAATGTTATTACTGTGGCGGCAATCATTGCTGCTTGTGGTGTAAAGTAATGAACATGGCAACATTGCAAAAAAGTATACATTTCAACATGTTGGCACTGGATGTTGAAAACACATTTAACCAGGATTGTTTGAATTGTCCAACACTGACGACATGTAACAGTTTTGTGTCAGGTCAAAAGCCCACTGTTAAAAAAGGAAACACGTAACAGCTAACCACAACACATATGCATGCAGCATAACAGCAAAAAGACTGGTTCCATTTAAAATAGTTTCTTTATTCGGAGTCAGTGACAAATTGCCTAAAAATTGTACAGGTACTGAACAGGGAATCTATTTGGCAATCAGTGAGGACAGCTGCCAGTGATTGGATTATAAAAAGTAAAAATAAAATATTTTGGAAAACAAAAACAATACCATAACCGTACAAACATCCTGTAACTAACAGCCAATCAGCATGTCTCAACTGTGGCTGGAAGTGACATTGGAAACAAACTGATTCATCTCCACTGAATGCTGTCTGACTCTGCAGATTCCTCTTGAATGTGCGAAATAACATGAAATGTACAGTATATCTATGTTCCATTACTGATATAGGAAAACGATGAAAAAAAATGCATGCAAATTCTTTATAATGCCCTCGTATCCATTCTGAGTTATAGTTTGAATCTGACGAGAAAATAATATCAAACTGAAACATATTATACATCAATACATCACAACTTTGATCAATATGAAGCAGGTTAACTGCCTTTATGAGCACCTTTTAAAACAAAATATTCATATTTATTTATATTCCAAATTGAAATGCAAACAGTGTGACCTAAATAAAGGACTGCTGCTGTAAATAAAATGCAGAATGAGTTTACTCTTCACTTGAAGAGCACTGTCAGGCATGGTAAAACACACCAAGTCATTTAAAGCTTTTTGAGTAAAGTCACTCATGTTGGCTCGCAATGCTACAATGGTTTGAGAACACAATGCCTTTACAGTGAATGATGCACTCTGAGGTGCTCCACTAAAGAAAGTAATGGCCTTCTGGCCAGACCTCTGTCACCCACATTTCTTAATAAGTGATTCAAAACGGACACATTTAGGAGAGCAAATCCTCCAATCAGACCTTTTAGACAGGATGGAAGGTAGAGGCTTCCTCATCAGACGTTTCTATGCCAAATGTGTTATCAGTAGAAGCCAACAAATGAGCACAGTACAGGGTGGAGGCCATTAGCTAGCTAAACACAGTATCAGCGCTAACGTGCCCAGCTACGTTAAAAAAACCACAGAGAAGCTGGATTACAACTTGAACCTCTGCTCAGGTAGATATTACTACACATTATTTGTACATGGGAAATAGTTGGTTGCTGCTATTTGAATGCTCTGAAGTTCAGAGCATTCAAATGCTAATGTCTGTATTCAACGTTCAGAGTCTGAACGTTGAATACAGAAATGAGTGAACACAAACCTCATCTTCAGACATATGGCCCTCACTTCATCTATGACCATTTGTGTAATACCTGTGTCTGTTTTGGCATACCTGAAGAACTCATCAAGTGAAGGAATAAACACAGTGCACCTGCATGTGAAGCGAGTCAAATAATGCCTTTGCTAGCATGCACTGGTTCACAACCTGTTGCACAAGGTTAATCAAAACTAACTTACATAAAACGTATATTTGGAAACCAAAATGCATGCACAACAACGTGGTGATTCCTGCTTTGTTTGCATTGTATTCCACATGAGCACACTGTTACAATCAGCTATATAGAACTATAGGAAAGAGCAAACCAAGTAAATAAAGCAAATGAACAAGTGGCTTAGTGTTAGTTTCCATATTTGTGCAAAATAGAAATGTGAAGGTTAAAACAGAAATCACAAACAACACCCTCTCCCTTCTCATCTGATGTAATGAGGGTACAGGGTTGCGAGTGGAGAGGGCTGTTGAGAAAAAAGGTATACCTTTGAAATAAGTTATATCATTTCCATATTGCCTGACAGAAATGTTAGTAAAAACCACAATAAATTACCAATTCTACCGGAACTTTTCAATGAAATCTACTATTTCAAAAACTGGAAAAACAACAGGTATTGAAAATCACCATTTTGACCCAGGTCTGTTTACAAGTCAGCTGTCAATATGACATAAGGAATGCTTCTGTACATTTAATTTTCAATGAAACTGCAAAGTGTGACACACTGACGAAGGGCATTTTTAGATATTTGCATTATTATGTACAGTAACAGCTGTTCAAATATTCTGATAATTGTGTTTTCTTTTTAATTAATTCCCATTTATTTTCAGTGACAAACCAAAAAATGATGTTAATAACTAATTTGATAAATTAATAACTGTATATGCATGCAATATTTTTTTTTTGCAAGGAAACCGGATTTGTGGAGCATGCAAATGTGAGAATGGTTTCTTTTTTGTCACAATCATCTGTACATATTCAGCATAAGAAAACTACCCTTTTGAAATGTTGATGCTCATTTTGTACGGAAAATCATAAATGCGTTTCATCAATGCAATCTATTTACAAAGAGTACCTTTATACATACAATCCTTCGTCTTATGTTGTACAATACTTTTACAGCATTACATCATGGAAACACCTCAATAGATACAAAAAAGAAAGGATTATCATCTATGTGCCAAGCACGATGTGTGATGCTGGTTTCAAAGTACTTCCTATACAGCCACATCATTCACACACAATGTCCTAGCTGCATGGAAAGGGATTTTTGAAAAGGCAGTGAGTCAGATAATATGAAGAAGGAATCATCATGAGGGTCTCCCTTTGTTTTTCTTGGAAAGACATCCACCTGCTCTGCGAGCTGCTCTGAATTCTTTATCACAGTTACAGTATTGACGTCACATCAAACACAACAAATAGCGTTTGCTAAAGTGTCCACGCTCGCGTCACTAGGAGTTAAATAGATCAAAGTGTATGCAGTAAAGAAACACATGAGTAGGGACAGTGTCTCCCTGTGGCTGAGACGCTGTCCACAGAGCCTTCATCAGTAAATAAAGACGGCCTCTCCTCCCAGTCTATTGAAGTGAGCTCACCCCTGCCCCTGGAGCTTCTGTGGGACCGGCCCTGTGTCCGGACCCCTGGAAACACGCTGTAATGCCAACTCCAGGTTTGGGTAAAAACTCAACGATATCTCCAAAAGTCTTCAAGTTCTCTTTCCGTGGCGTCATGGAGACAGTGTCTGGAAGGACTACTTCTTAGCCAGTTGGAAAGGATGTTGACCCTTTGAACACACGCGTGAACACGGTTTATTCACTTCAGAAGCACAGGCAACATCATCAGGGATATTAGAATGAGTCATCCATTACATGTTACTTATTTGTAGCCTTTAATGCCCAGTGCATTTCCAGAGTTTATTTGAGTCATCATTTTCTTATTGACATTTAAATGTCTTCATAGTTTTAACCCTTTTGTCCTTTTACCTCACGTGACCTACAGTAATGGCAAACCCCCAGAACCCTCTCCTCTCTATTGTCTGATATGAAAGTGTTTAAATATCTGAGGTGACTTGATCACGACTCTATAAACAAATAAACTAAACTAAACTAGTGATTGTCAGGTCTCTCTGTGAGCACACATCCTCGTTAATAAGGGAGTCAACAGCTTTCTCATTGTACTACAACACTAGCTGTCCTTGTTCCTGATGTGAAACATTTTGATCAAGTTTTTTTTTAATCCTGCCTGGGTGGTTTGGTTGATAAGTCTGTTGCCAGGCGAGAGTGGAGACAACAGAACTCCACAGTGAATATGTTTGTGACTACATTCATGTGACAATCATTTATCATCTTTTGTCTGCAAACTGTTTTAACAACATCATAGGGACATCACACAAGATGATCTAATGAACTGAACCTTGTGCTGACGATTGGTTTCATGTCCCTAAAGCAAGCTGAAAAAGTGTGATTGTTGAACCTTACAAATAATAAGGAAGCTCTTCCTTTTACTTCCAGGATCCAAGGTTAACAGCAGCTGGCTGGGGAGTAATGGATTACATGTAACAGGAGTGCGTCATCAGTATACAACAAAAAGGTAACTGTCATAAAGAAAATGCGTCATCAGATTACTGATACATCTTTTTACAAGAGGGATAACTAACTGGATACATTGTAGACTCACTGCCTGAATTGTATCTTTGGTTCTCATTCTTAATTATTTCAACTTTCTTTTTTGAATGCAGTCGGTTGACACCTGATTGGTTAAACAAACATGATGTGTTTAATCAATGTATTAAACTAAAGCTGCATTTGCAAACTAAACTATTCTGGTTTCCTAGTCTAGAGGACTCATTAAAACCTCTTATTGATATTTATTTTATTTTTATCAGGTTATACTTCCTTTATATTGTGTTACTTAGATTGAATACTGATTCAATAGTTGTACATGCATCTACTGCAGACATTGTCCCAGAATACGTTATTAAAGTAAGCCTTCCAGCTCTGATGAGCAGCAGGTCTCTGGTGTTTCCCACAATAAAAGATTATATTCATATCAACGTTAATCTTTAACCGTTTTTGTCAGGGTAATGTTTTAAACAGATTGTTCTAATACAGACAGGAGTTTACACCATACTGCCTGAGTGGAAAAAACCCTGCATGACTGTGAAAAGGTTACAAATGGCACAGAGGTCTAAAAAGAACTTGAAAGGACAACTGAGAAAAGATGTTGGCAGGTTTGAGGAAACAGCAGTCTGCTTTTAGTCGTAGCCAATAGATCAGTGAGTCATCTATTCTTTAAATAGATCAGTAGTGAGTGTTTTCTCACAGACGGAACAGTTCCTCCCTGCTCTGTGGGTTTCACCTCTGCTGGAGGAACTTTGTCGATGTGATCATTGTTATCAGAAAAACCCCTACACTGCACTGGACATCTAGACAGCCTTTTCTAAAAGTGTATCTTACCTCTTCATTCAAACATGTTAATGTTATCATCATTAAAAAGCTGAAACAAAACCACAGCACACAACCCATGCTGTAAGGGACATCCTTTGTGATAATGTATGGACAGGGCCAGGACTATGTGAGCAGCCATCTTTAGACTGCATGCAGTCAGAGTGCACTCTGTAAAGGCAGAAGGCCTCCCTTCACATGGCAGTTTCTGAACATCTGCTACTACAGGTTATATTGGACCAGCTTTAGGCTAAATGCACCTCTGAGTAACTTCATCTGTCTAAGTGTACCATGTCCTTCAGCAGTCTGACTACAATATGAAATATGTTAATGTGAATAAGAGTTAACGCACAGATATGAAACAAGAATGAATGATGACTGAATTTCCCTACCAGCAGTCAAATATGTAATAAAAGGTACTCAAATGAAATCTCTTTTAGAGAGTGTGTCTGTAAACTTGTTTGACATGAAACGGGAGCTAAACCAGCTCAGCAGTAGGTTTAACTAACTGGTTAGGACTGCAGCACAGGTGCAGTTTAAGAGACCACACGGTTCTGTTCCAGACAACACAGGTTTAAACACGTCTGAAACTTTGAACGGCAACTAAGATAAAAGCAGAGCAACAGCTTCATTTGAATTCATTTGTCTCTGTTTTTAAATTCCTTTTCTGAAGTGCTTGGACCTTTAGGAAAGGACCAGAGTCTGTAGATGCACTGTCCTGCCTCCATACATTATTTGGTGTGAGAAATGTTTTAGAAACAAAGCCAAAATCCTCAGAAATGTATATTTAATTATGACGGTCATGCTGAACAGAATCAATACTTTGAACATTTCAGAACATATCTGGAGTATTTATGATCAGTATGACAGGTAAATGAAGGCCAGCTAGTGACCTGGTTAATGTGAGGTATGGTGCAGCAACATGACACTGTGAATATTGTTTTGCCAACAACATCAAACCAGGCAGACACACACAGAGCTGTGAGGGAGCAGCACACACCGGACCAGGTCCTCTCCTCCAGTTCTTCAACACTGAGTGACTCGTGGAGTTAATGAGGTTAGCTTAATGAACACAGCTACTGCAGAACACACACTGCTGAATACATGTTCTACAGTTGATTTCAATAAACACATTTCCATGTCAGGAAGATTACAGCTTTCTTCATAAAGGGATCAAATACATGTGATGATCGCAGCAGCATGCCTTCGGTGAGCAGCAACATTTCCCTCCAACAATACGGCTGTACGCTGAAGAAACCCAAACGTTGCATTTAATGAAATGTATTATGTAAGGAGAATTTACTTAACTCTATTAGGTTAGTTGAAATATTACGTTTAAATACAAAACCTAAGGACCTAACCTAATACAGTTAAGTGAAATCTGTTGACATAATACATTTAGTTAAAGTCAATGTTTCACTTTTTTCAGTGTACTGAGCCTCAGATTAGAAGACACGCAAACACACACTACAAACACTGCAGCTAAACACAGAGCATGACAATCATAAAGCAGGGAGTGGCTGTCCTTAACATTTGGCAGAGCTATTTTCAATGAAGTGAAATCAGAAGGAGAACATGCAGCTTACATGGAGCTTCTGCTTTCCTTTCACTGCTCAGGATGCTTAAGCCTGAACTTTAAAGCTGCAGATGATTCAAAGATCTTTGTTGACACTCTCCTCCGGGACACAAGCACTGGCTTTAAACATGTTAAGCGCAAACTGAACGTCTGCAATATTTAAAATCAGATCATTTTTATCCGATGCAGATGTCTCAGATCATTTTTGGAATTAACTCCAGGAAAATGTTTGAATCGTTGATTGTTTTAGACCAGGAATCCGTACGCTACTACAATTGTTCAGAATGATCTCTGGGAAATGATGTGTTAGTGTAATACAAAATAAACCTCCCCATAATGTAAAAATATGTTGAGCGTGAAATGTAATTGTGTGCCGCATGTAATGTAATAAGTAATGAGTGATTGTGTACACAGCAGGCATTCCCTCACTGCAGCCTGACTCAGGGACACACTAATTATATTTAGGATCCTCTGATTGCTGTTTACATGTTGCCTTTTGTCACTGAGGGGTCCAATCCCATAGGTAACACTATGATTTATAGTTTATTATAGGCAACATGTGTAATATTATACAAATAGTACTATGCTACATGGTTAGCTTTTGTTTCCAATGAAGACAGGTTTACATCCTCAGTGTTAAATACAATCTGTTGTAATGTACAACTATAACATGATCAGTTTCTACATAGCTGTGATGAGTTGGATCACTTTAGAATCCTTTGGTTATGAAACTGTTACCCTGATGCTTTTGATATCTGTATCTCTCTGCCACTGTGTGAACATATGTTCCAACTGAAACTGTTTGTCTCCTACACTGCATCACTCGGAGGAGAGCTCAGCTAAGACTTTCAGAACACTAGAGTTACATATTTCCAGCCCCACAACTCAGTGCAGCATGGTCTGTTACAACAAAACAACACAATACAATAAGTTAATAAGCATTATCCTTCCTTGTCCAATCCGGTATTAAAATAACACATAGATATACAAATCCAATACATAAACAGTCATACGTATTAAAATAAACAATCTATACAAAAATGTTGCCATATATTTTTAGGATTCCATTTTTTTTTTCCTTGTATAACAGAATAGGGAAAAGTAAAAAAATAAATATCCTATGTACAATCACACAAGCCATTCCAAAGTTATCGTCACTGCAAGGAAAAAGCAAAATGCAAATGAAATGTTAGTTCAAACTCAGTTCATGGTGAAGTCAGCAGACAGTGGGAGCCTCAAACTGAAACTTACTTTATTCCAACATCCTGGTACAGGTAAGCCATCGTCTCCCTGAACAAAGACAGACGGATGAAGTTAACAACAAGCACTGCGGAACAGTCAAGGCTCTGCATGCCTGAAGCAACAATGCTTACAATGATGCAAGACAAAAATCAGTATTCCCTTTATGAAGTAGCAAAGTGCTAAAATGTATTATTTGGGTCATCCAGGTTCTGTAGGAGAGTCCTGTTCTGTTTCTGCATATGCATCGTATGTGCTATGGTCCGAATTTCCAAAGTGAAACATATTTCCCATGTTCTAGTGGCTCTTTCTGCTTTTTTTGCTTCCAAAATCTCTTTTAGTCTAGTTGCCATCTGACAGAGTCCTATGAACCCGGAAATGTTAAGTACCCTAAGGTTAATGTTAGAAATGTATAGCTCTCCAGCACATAGAAACTGCCGGATGCTAACCTGCATATGTTGGGCAATTTGAACCATTAGCATAAGGTGTGTTAATTAGCATTGATGGCATAGCCTATGTGGATAATTGTCACGATTCTCATGTTATGTCACGTTTGTAGTTTTGTAGTCTGGTTCTATTTCGTTCGGACAGGTTGGTGTCGGCTTGGTTGGTGATGGCAGTGTTTCCGCTCCTTCTCCCAGCCTAGTTGTCCTGATTACTGTCTGTTTGCTTTGGGCTTGAACTTTTTCGGTGACTGAGGTGTTTCCGCTCCCTCTCCCAGGAGTTGCCCTTGCTGTGCTTTTGTACTTGTTCTGACCGCGGCGTTGTGCCAAACTTCATTAGCATTGAGCTGTGTTTCTTGTTTGGCTAGTTAGCAGTAGCGACTGCAGCCGCTCGGCTGATGCCGGGATAAGCACCGGAGTTTCCCGTGCTGTTTTTCCTTTAGGAGCCCGTTTCTGGTCTTAGCTTTGTGTTAAAGCTTCTTTATTTTACCCAGCTGGGTGAAGGCAGTGTGCTCGCTCCCGCTCCCTCTGCCGGTAAGGTGGGTGTAGCTACATCCCTTTTTCTGTTCGGCGAGTAGCAGCATCGCTCTACTCTTCCCGTTCAGCAGGTAGCTGGTCAAGGCTGTGTTCCCGCACCCGCTCCCGGTTACGCTGCCTCTGGCATTCGTCTTAATTTAACCAGTGAAGGCAGTGTTCTCGCCCCCGCTCCTGGTAAACGCTAAACTGCCTTATTTATTAATCCAGCTAGGTGAAGGCAGTGCTCTCGCTCCCGCTCCCTCTGCCGGTAACGTGGGTGTAATTACATCCCTCTTCTGTTTGGCGAGTAGCAGCAACGCTCTACTCTTTCCATTAAGCAGGCAGCTGGTGAAGGCTGTGCTCCCGCACCCACTCCCGGCTACGCTGCATCTGGCTAACTACAGAATGGCTCATTCATGTAGCGCCTGTATGGCCCCTCTTGAGCCAGAGGACGGCCATGACCGCTGCCCCTCTTGCCTCGGCCTCGAGCATCTGAGGGAGGTTCTCACGGTGGGTGCCTGCATGAACTGTAGCTGCATGCCCCGGGCACTCAGAGTGGCTAGAATCACCGAGGTGGAACGTCTGGCGGCAGCCAACGGACACCTCTCTTTGTCACATCCTCCTCCAGATCAGTTTGGCCGTCCCCGGCGACTTGAGGGAGCGATGGCCATGGGTGCACCCCCCAATAGGAGGACTAGAAACAGGCTGCCCTCTAAAGTGGATCAGCTTGGTCCATGTACCAACATGGACACGATGAAGTCGCTCCTCTTGGCCCTTCAGCCAGGGCCCGGTATAGGGGCTGCTGGTGTGCCGCCTGCCCCTCCTTCGGTTGCCGCCCCCCCCCCCTTCGGTGGCCGCACCTCTGTATGAGGATGCCTTGTCGCTAGCGGCTTTGGCTAAGGAGGCTTCCCTCTCCTCTGCTCAAGGGTCTCGGCAGGGCGTCGAGGATGACTCCATGGCGGCCATTATTCGTTCGGCCCTGGCGCACTTGCAGATTCCGGTTCCGCAGGCCGACTCGGTTCAGGCTAGTGCCTTCTTCAGGCGTAGCCCAGCCCCCGCCCCCCTCACCGTTCCTCCTTCAGAGGAGTACCTGAGGGAGCTCCAGGTATGCTGGAGGAACACCAGGGCCCTCTGCCACGCCGGCTCTGATGCCCGGACCTTGGCTGCCATGCAGGACTCGGCGAGGGTGGGGCTGGGTGGCATCCCACCCATTGAGCCTGCCATCGCCTCCCTGATTCTGACTCCTGACGAGGCTCTAAGGCCTGAGGTCAGGTGCCCTCGACCTCAGCGCAGGGTCACAGATGGGCTGCTCTGTAGGGCCTACGACGCAGCGGCATGCATGGGTCGTATCGGGAACTCCCTCTCCCATCTAATGCTGGCCGTCTCCACCTCGCTGCAGCAGGCTCCGGCTGAGCCTTCTCTGGTGGGCCTCAGTGATGCATCACTGCAGGCCTTTGCCCTAATGACTAGGGAATTGGGACGAGTTATGTCCTTTTTGGTACTGACTCGTCGCCAGGTTTGGCTGGCTTACAGGGGTGGTCTGCAGAGGTCCCAGCGTCCCACTCTACCGGCCAATGACTTTCGTGCCCCAGGTCGCCTGCCTTCCAGGCAGCCATGTGCTGCAGAGCCTTACCGGCGCCCCCCAGGCCCTGAAGTCCCGGGGCCGGTCGTCGGCTGCTTTTCCCAGCAGCAGCTCAGCTACTGAGCTGCCTGTACTTCCGACCCTTGGGTGGTTTCCACCCTAACCCAGGGATACGAATTGCAGTTCCGACGCCGGCCCCTAGCCTTTGGCCGGGTCAAAATGACAGTTGTCAAAATGACAGTTGTCAACGACCCGGCGAAGGCCTTAGCTCTGGCCCAAGAGTTGTCCGTCCTGTTGGCCAAGGGCGCAATCGAGTCAGTGGACCCTCTGCTTCAGGGCGGGGGGTTCTACTCGGCGTACTTTCTTGTGAGCAAGAGAGTTGGCGGATTCCGTCCAGTTCTGGACCTCAGAGGAATCAACAGATTCCTGAAGGTACTGCCCTTCCATATGCTAACCACAGCAGACACCTTTCGTGTTGTCGCACAGGGGGAGTGGTTCACAACCGTGGACTTGAGGGACGCCTACTTCCACGTGCCAATTGCATCCCATCACCGGAAGTTCTTGAGGTTCGCCTTTCAGGGCCGACATTATCAGTTCCGGGTGCTTCCCTTTGGTCTCTCCCTCTCTCCAAGGGTATTCACCAGGGTCGTTGCGGCAGCGCTCGCTCCCCTGCAGGCACAGGGCGTGAAGGCCCTGCCGTATCTGGACGACTGGTTTGCGTGCCGTCCCGGCCCCAAGTGGCCCAGGATACGGCGCGCCTCTCATCCCACGTAGCCCAGTTGGGCCTAGCGGTGAACACCGGGAAGAGTTGCCTGGACCCTTCCCAACAGGTTACTTACCTGGGGATGGTCCTAGATTCGGTCGCCATGAGGGCCTACCTGACACCTCGTTGTGTGGACGACATTTCCCACCATCTGCGCACCTTCAGACTGGGCAAGAGGGTGCCTTACCTTCAGTTCCTCCGGGTCTTAGGCAGACTGACAGCTACCTCAGCCGTTGTGCCCTTGGGCCTGCTGTCACTGCGCCCCATGCAGATGTGGCTGAACAACTTTCACTTGGACGCCAAGGTCAGGGTGTCTCAGCGGTGCCTCCACTCTCTGTCCCGCTGGAGGGACAGGGCCTATCTTCTGATGGGTGTGCCCATGGGCACCATCCCATCCCGCCGGGAGACTGTCACTGTGGATGCGTGTCTCTCGGGTGGGGTGCGGTGTGGCAGGGCAGGACTATTCAGGGTCAGTGGTCTGCCCAGGAAGGTGCACGCCATATCAATGTGCTGGAGCTTCGGGCGGTGTTGCACTCATGCACTTTTTACCCCAACTGGCGGGCAGGCATGTGCTCGTTCGTTCGGACAACATGTCCGCTGTTGCACAAATCAACCACCAGGGGGGCACGCTTCAGAGGGTCCTTACTCAGGGGCACAGGCTCCTTCTGGTCGCCCCCCGCTGGCCGGGGAGAGTCTGGTTCTCACTGCTGCGTAGTCTCTGCTGCAGCCCACCATGGCGTCTCCCCGACAGGAAGGACCTTCTGTCACAGCTCAAGGGTCAGATTTGGCATCCCGACCCTCACCGCCTCCAGCTCTGGGTTTGGCCTCTGCAGGGCCCAACCCACTGTTGAGCGGCTTCACGGCATCTGTCAGGGAAACTATCCTGAATGCCAGGGCTCCGTCCACTAGAGCTCAGTATGAGTGCAAATGGAAGCTCTTCTCCCACTGGTGTTTGAGTAAGGCTGAGAACCCGGGACATTGCTCCGTGGCCACCATTTTAGAGTTCCTGCAGTCCCTTCTGGATAGTGGACGTTCTCACTCCACTTTGAAGGTGTATATGGCTGCTATCTCTGCCCGACATGTCGGAGTCGATGGCGCCACAGTGGGGCGCCACAGGTTGGTGTCCCTCTTTCTAAGAGGGGCTCTACGGCAGCATCTCCCTAGCACCCCAAGGGCCCCGGCTTGGGACCTGCCCCTAGTGCTGGACGCCCTATCATCTCCTCCCTTCGAGCCCCTGGCCCAGGTCGGGCTTAAGTGGCTGTCCCTGAAAACAGCATTTCTGCTTGCCATAACCTCAGGGAAGCGAGTCGGAGAGCTTCATGCCCTCTCCGTAAGCAGTACATGCCTGAGGTGGAACTCCGATGGCTCGGGTGTTGCCCTCTGACCGAATGTGGCGTTCCTGCCCAAGGTGCTTCCACTAGCCCACTCCAATCGGCCGATCCAGCTGGCACGCTTTAACATTCCACAGGAGAGCGGCACGCCTGAGTTGCTGTGCCCTGAGTTGCTGTGCCCTGTGCGTGCCCTGAGGGCGTATATTGATGCTACGGCCTGTATACGGCAGTCAGAACAGCTCTTCATTTGCCATGGCGGCACAAGGAAGGGTTGTGCTCTCTCGAAACAGCGGCTATCCCACTGGGTGGTTGATACCATCACACACGCCTACGGAGTCAGATGCCACTCTACAAGAAGCATCTCAACATCGTGGGCTGCCCTAAGAGGGGTGCCCCTGGAGACCATCTGTGCCGCGGCGGCATGGGCGTCTTCTGGCACATTCTCCAGGTTCTACCGGGTCAATGTCGCCACTCCTCACCCTCTGGGTGTGGTCCTGTTGCCAAGCTCCGCTGCTTCCAGCTAGGCCTCTGGCGGTCAGTAGGGACGAAATAGAACGATAGTTACGGATGACCGCCAGAGTATCCTGTCACTCAGAATTATTGTGTGCTTGCGAGAAGATTCTGGGAACAGATCCTCTGACGACACCGGCTGTTATAGCCGGTGTCACGTGGGTCACAGGTGACTTTGTTGGTATTGGTAGTCGAGCTGCGCATGCGCGCGATGGACATATCCAGTGCTAAAGCACCGCCTCTGGCGGTCATCCGGGACTCATAGAACCGTAGTTATAGCCATAACTATCGTTATGGGGGTTTTCCTCCTTGTATATTGTCTGGTCCTTCTTCCTGTGTTTTTCCTCCCTGTCGTTAGTTTCCCTGGTGTGTCTAATTGTCTGATTGTGTTCACCTGTGGCCCTTGTGTTTCTCCTCCCCTGCCCAGCTGTTTCTCGTCTTGTGATTACCCCTCCCTGTATTTAGTCTTGTCTCTTCCTGTGTTCAGTGTTGGTTCGTCTTTTGTTGTTGACTGAGTTCACCTGTGAGTGTTCTGTCTGTCCAAGTTCTATTATTTATCCTTGAAATAAAGGTATAATCAGTTTAATCTGCATTTGGGTCCTGCTTCCTTCACTCTACCGTAACAATAATAGTTCATTTAAACTATTTGAAGAGTGTTTTTTTCAGGACTAAAACGGCAGTATTAACCAGAAAATGACAATATGTGTACTCTCTGTGGGCTGATTTTGATTAATTTTGTAGGGAGAATAATTGTTGTCAAAAAGTATTTATCGTAATAGTTTTTGTTTCATTTAACTATCTATCTATCTATCTATCGATCTATCTATCTATCGATCTATCTATCTATCTATCTATCTATCTAAAAGTAACAATTTGGTTAACCTGGATAACATGTTTATATTTATTTAAAATCAGCTGACTTTAATATTTTGGGTACATTTAAGATACATTTAGAGACTATGGTGCCGTGTTTGATTCTAAATTGCAATGACAACCAGTGATATATTGATTTTACGGTTCAGGTATTTGCCACATTAAATTGACAGAATAAAGACTTCATTTCACAGATGACGGGGTTATATTGAGAGAAGTGTGTTTCTCTTAAGGAACATTTCATTGAAAGAAATCTTTGTGTCGGTTAAAAATTCAGAACTTCACAACTCTTTAATACATTCAAAGAAAGAATTCATGATTGTGAGAACAAATACAACCATATGTAAAAACATTGGTAGTCTCTGTAATTAAAAATATATTTGAATGTTTTAATCCTTGAGAAATCACTTAACCATGTTTGTGAGGATCACCACCACTTAAGGTAGAGGGTGCCAACAAATGACCCAAAAACACACTGTAAACACCAGGCTGCCGGTTCTATGCAACAGTCCACCAACACTATGAAAGATGATTTCATGCATTTCAGTAATGATGCAGCGGATCCACACTACCATTTACAAAGACATGAATATGTGTTAAACATAACCTTACCTGTGTACAATCAGAAATAAAGAGTGTCCTTAAACAGATTTCTGAACCCTGATCAGTTATCTTCTAATACCAAATGTAACCACTTAGAATCCATTAGCCTTGCAAAGCCAATCCTCGTTTTGTTTATTTGTTTTGGAGACCTACTGGGAATAACAACTGCATAACAAGATGCATGTTGGATTAATAAGCAGCGAAGGGGGAGTGTTTAAAAAAGGACATGACTCTCACAACTTGCTTAAAGCTGTGTGAACGGAAGTTGTCCTAGTTTCTGATTTGATGACACTGATAATACCTGGAACATGGTGATTTTAGTATAACCTTCTGAGTGGTTTCCAAATGTGATTTAACGAACCATTCTCCAAATCGGTCAAAGACGATTGGAAATAAAAACCACAACAAAAGGCTATTTACTCTGAGTAGTGAGAAACTAAATCTGCAGGATGGCTTTGTTAGGCTAAGAGCATATTCAAAAAGGAATAAAAAACATGCTGCAATGATGCTTCCATGCTAATAAAAGCATGGTTTGCTTTGACCAAATACAACGGTCTCATACTGCTGTTCACCACCTGTGGTACTCTGATGCCTTGAAGAAGGACAAACTGGTGCTCCATGCAAGAGATGGAGTGGGAAACAAAGTATTACGGTGAGAGGGTCCAGGATACTTAAACAACAATCTTAAGGATTTAGAAATGAGATTATATTGTTGTGTTATTGGTAGCATTATAAACAATCATAGATCTGCTATTGGAGTTAAAGGTCCCATGTCATGCTTTTCTGGTTATTACCATGTAAACGGTCTGCAGAGTCACAAACCCTCCAAGTACACCCTGTAGCGAGTACAACTCTAACACAGAAAATACCTGTCTATGCTGCCCCAGAACGCCTCGTTGGACCAATCCGTGGAGCTCCTCACACACACACACACACACACACACACACACACACACACACACACACTCTCTCTCTCTCAGCGGCGAAACTGTGACGTGCTGGGGGGACGTCCATGGTGCTCAGGCTGAGTTCAGGCTGAGTTTCGCGATGTCAACCAGGAAACGACACCAGTAATAGAGCTCACACTGTTCGCTCCTCACAGCAGTGAGCCCCGCCAACACGGCACCCAGACCCCACGCAGCACTCTCATCTGTTTGTCATTACTGGTGTCATTTCCTGGTTGCTAACAAACACCATTGTAACACATAATCACTGATGTTCCGCTGTAACGGTGGTGGACTCATCAGAACAGAGTGGGCGAGCTGACCAATCAGAGCACACTGGGCTCATAGGGAGGAGGGGGGGGGGGGCAGGAGCTCCAACAAGCCGGAGGACAGAGTGAATACACAGACTATACAGAGATGCTGTATGAGAAACCAATGTGAGTTTGGAACATTGAACAATATAAATCTATTCTAGTAGACCTCAACAATGGTATTATGATCAGTAGAAATGGCCATGACATGGGACCTTTAACATGAGCAGCTGGAAGTTGGAGTTGAAAGCCTGAGTTAAACTAAATTCAGCTTTTAGAGAGAAAGGTTATTACAGGTTAATTCTACAGGAGGTCAGTGGGAAAAGGGCTTATTACAGGGTGAGTCGATTCAAATCAGTAGTAGAAGGAAACGTCCATGCATAGAAAGCCAGGGTTGAGGTGAGGCATGCTTTAGAAAAGGAAGGGAGAGAGCACCATACCACAGGGCACGGGGCATCCAGCCCGTCCAGGCCAGGGGAGCCCGGTTCACCTTTCTCCCCTTTAAAGCCACGGAAACCCTGTTTGTGAAATCAACCATTTAAAGCCAGTTCTGCAGCTTCTGTGCAGCAGAGTGGGGGTTGCCCTCTGCTGCTCAACAGCGAGGAGATCTCCACTGCTGTCCACCGGCTGGACGCAGGTCTCCTGAGCATGCAGGAGACCTGGGACAGACAGGAACTGGGCTCAGTGAGAGGACTGACAGGATGTCAGGTTTAAATTGTGATGGCAATGTTTTAAATACAAAGTAAAGATAAGGTTTGATCGAGAGTTCTGATGCCAACCAGAACTCTACCAGGGTACAGATATTGTTTCAAGCTCTGTTTTGACTATTGCTCTAAAGAAGCCGTTGAGGTGGAGCAGCCATGTTCTCACGGTGCCACCTGGATGTCTTTCCGGTGTAAGGTCTGATAAATAGAAGACCCTGTGAGAGACCCTGTGGTCAGACCCAGTCACAGATACATGGCTGAAAAGGGGTAGATTCACGGGTCAGGTTGGGGTTATTTTTCAAAGTAACTTTCTTCTCTTTGCATTGCAAGTTTGACCCAACAGGTAGAAAACATAGAGCCAGCGGTTAACCAATTCAGGTACTGCATTAACCTGGCTCACTGTCACATCTGGTTCATTTAAAGTACCATTTGCACTTATTAGGGCCGGATATAAAAGACATGGTTTGGCAGGGTTCAGAACTCCAACCTATCCTCTGTTCAGGGTTGCAGTGCACTTTAGTCTCTGTTGATCATCATCAGTGCCAGGTTCCTGTCTGTCTCATTCCTGGAAAAAAGATGTTCCTCAGGCAAAGCTGTAGTCCAAGTCATTTTCACCTGCAGGCTATAACTTCTAATGAAACTTTCTTAATGGATCAAAAGTCATCAGTTTCACCAACTTCAACAGTCCCATATCTCCCCATATCTTTGCCAGGCTCAGTGGACCCTTGGACCCAACGCTCCCTGAGGGGGGTTAGAACAGAGAAGACCAGAGGCAGAAGGAAGCTGACTTTGAACCTGAGGATCCATGTTGTACTCTGAGTCCTCCTTCCTTTTGCCTCTTGGTTACACATTGCACTACTGACATACCAACGGACAGGGGGCATCTAATCCAGGTGCTCCTTGGTCTCCCTTTTCCCCTTTGGCCCCCCTGTTGCCTTTCTTGCCCCTCTCTCCCTGCAAAAAACAGCGTATTAAGAAAAACAAACTTTAGTCCTCCCTCATTAAGCCACACAGGAAGCAACGTTTTGTTCATCAGCTAAATACATGTTATTTATACAATATGAGAATAAAGTTATCCTAATCAAATAATGAGTTTGCGTACTGCAATTTTCAAAAGACAGTATGACTTTGTAATGTAGATTTAGAGTAAAGGGAAGGTAAGTAGAGGGAGTTAGGGAGGACAGATTAAAGCCGGGCAGTTGCTGAGCAGGTTTCAGCTTTTGTGGAGGACTATAAGAGCTTCAGTTAAAGTAGGTTCTGGAAGACGTGAGAAGCCGTTACATGTACTCTGATATTTTCCTCATGGGGAACATTCTGATGGACAAAACATTGAATATAAAAACTGATCATTGTCCAAAACTAAAAGCTAAAAGTAAATGACGGGCTGTGTTAGGTACCTTGCTGCTGCAGAAATACACATGGAACAATTCTATTTGACCCGCCTTTGCAAATTATATTAAAATATGATTATTTAAAAAATAAAGTCAGAGATTAAAGTATGGGAATCCCTTCATAAAATCTTACACAGCACAGTCCACACTGTCTCCTTGTTAGAGACAATAGATTGGTTTGACAGAGATCACTGCTGTCTGTGTTCTCTTTCATACAGTCCTGAAAATACATGAAGCAGAGACAGCCTCACCTGAGAGCTCTGAAATATAATCATTCCTAATGCCACTGTTTTCTGTATATATTTTTAATTGGACATATATTCCTTAAATTAGTTATACTCTTATACAGACAAAGTATAAGTGTTGTTATTTGTGCGTAACCGTTTTTTGCCAAATGCTGTCTATTCCTTCACCCATGTCTACAATTTAGAATTTAATATTGTACTTTTACTCCACTACATTTATTTAACACAATTAGTTACTAGTTACTTTACCTATTCAGATTATAAGCATTTATAGATCTACTAATATATACACTATGCTTATAGCTCAAGATATCGAGCAGCAGTATACTGTATGAAGTAATTCAATTCATTTACATTTTCCAGCTGTGATGATTCCCGTCATTTCAAATATATTTTCAAATGTGACATTACTGTGTAGACCTTTTCGTGTGCAGTCTTGCATTTCTTTAATTGAGTTGTTGTGACACTTTGGGAAATGATGACGCCCACTGCCTGTCCTTTTAGGAGTTTGCAAATAATGTCAGAACTACAAATACTGCCAATCAAGTATTATTTAATGTTTTGAATGCACTATTTAAAGGAGCAGTGTGTGGGAAATCTTACTTAGAGTTACATACTGTAACTCTAACACGTTTCATTATACTAAGAAGGACCAGAAACATGCAGCATGTTTGGTAGCATCAAGATGTAGCAAACATTTTTACTGTGATGGGAGAGACTGTGATGCTTGCTCATTTGGGGGAAGGGGTCAGGGCAGGGGTGGGAGGGACTACAGAGAGGCTTGCAGGGAACAGGTACTGTTAGGTAGGAGGTGGAGGAGGAGAGAGGAGGTGTAAGAGGAGGAAGATTAAACCAGGACTACATTAGAATGCAGGAGGAGGAAGAGCAGGAGGCCAAGGTTTGTGAGAGGGAGAGAGGGCAACCCCGGCAAAAAAAAGAGCCACGGGCCACAGAGCAGGGTGGAGGGGAGGAAAGGGGAGAGGAAGACCTGCGGAAACAGAGGGAGATAGGACAAAGAGTAAAAACACCAACACCATCCCACAGCTTTTCTTCAACACGTTCAACTGGACTGCCACACTCAGCTCTGTTGAACTGCTGGTGGACATCAGAAATATGTCTTTAGAGGCCAGTTGAATGTGCTGAGAGAGCTTATGAGACGTGAAGACTCACAAGATGGGAGTGTAAATATTAAAGAGTCACAGGTTAATGGGAAGGAAACAGAAACATTCTCTCAAAGGAAGGGTTGTGGACATTAGCAACATGGAGAGGAAATACTCTTTTTACATATTATTTTGCAGGGTGCTTTCAATATTCAGTGCCAATTGAAGGTATTGTCCAATATTTTTGGAAATATGCTTATTTGCTTTATTTTTAAGAGTAAGAAGATGGATATAAATATCTTTCTGTTCCTAAGGTATACAGCTACACTCAGGAGGGTTTGTTTCAGGGAGCTGGGGGTAAAGAGCAACATGAGCTGAAATTCAATAAAACGTATTCAAAAAACCTGGAGGTAATCCTCTGTGGAGCAAAACCTTTCACAACACGGATCATACTGAAGGCCACTAAGCTATAACTTTAGCATTTTGTTTGACATGACAGAATAGATAAGTGGGAACGTTGTCCTGAAAGTCTGTGTGTGATCTGCCATTTGATATTTATCGGTGGAATTTTAAACATAGACTTACCACAAACAAATAGTGGGGAGGTGCATCCAAAGATCTAACTGATCCATTGTTATGCAAATATTGGTTACAAATGTTTGTACGCACTGTCATGACAACTGTATATCCATCTCTCAATTTGAACTCCAAACGGAATTGTTAAATGTCAAATCCAACACATACAGGATAAATGTGGAAGGTAAACAAAGCTGTTTCTAAGGACACTTTATTATTTATTATATTATTTATTACCAAATCATAGTATACATTTTCTTGATAAAAGAATAGTAATTTTTAAAAAGAATAATTATAATTTCATTATAATTTAATGTGTAAAAGTGCTGATACTCAAATTGAAGCCACTGCATACAGATTTGCCTCAGAAGGGCAAACAAACATTTGGAAATGAGTGATTCAGGATCAATAGAAAAATAAAAGCAAACGTTCTGACTCAGGTGGCTTTCTTTTCATGCTGGATATCAAAGAGAATATCCAATGTATTCATATTTAGCTTGGTAATTCACTTTGAAGTCACGACTGTGGTCAGCTGACCTCTCCACTAACCCGCTCCAACAACTGCAGGGTTTAATGTTGGGGGGGCAAATACCAGCCTGCTCTGTTTATTATGATGCATAAAGACTTTTATTTCATTGCTGAATATAATAAAGTAAATAAGCATTCGATTAAAAGCAATGAAGTGATCTGTTTTGTATGTATTCCACAGATTCAATCTTATTCAAGAATAATCAACTATCTTTATAACTAGCAAAATATTATATGTGGTATCTTACCCGGTTCCCTTTGAGTCCTTGTGGTCCTACTAAACCCTGCAAAAATAAATGAGACATGACATTAGTGGCTGTGAATATTTGCCACATATTGGGAAATATGCTTGCTTGCCATTGTTGGCCATGTGAACAATGTGAAACTTGACACAGGAAAATACTGGTGGACCTTTGTAAAGCCCTCCAGCAGGCTCATTTACCCACATCCACCTTTCAAGGCTTTAGTTATGATATAACGATTATTTATACACTGCACACGTCATTTTCTTTTACAAACGTGGCAAAAAAGAGCAAGGAATCCTTTAATTGGTCAAGACTTTAACTGGCATTCTATTGGTTGAAGACTTTTGCAAGGGTTATGCATTATTATTACACTGATCCAAGAGCAGAGGAGAAATATGGGAGCAGAAGTTTCAGATGCAGAGAAGCAACCTGACTGTGCAAGCAACAACATATCTGACTGCTACAAGATGTCTGACTGCAGTGCTACCACAAGATGTCTGACTGCAGTG
>CALSBZ010044837.1:301148-320487 GCA_943591055.1 Gobionotothen gibberifrons | reverse complement strand
AGATGTCTGACTGCAGTGCTACCACAAGATGTCTGACTGCAGTGCTAACACAAGGGCCGTTTCTCAATCGCGAGGATGCTGGCTTGGTAGTCGCGTACTTCCAAGTCACTTCCTTCAGAAACGAAGCAAGTATGCTTCCAAGCCACGGCTTCGGAAAACGAAGAAGAATGGAACAGGCTAACAAGTGTGCCACTCTCTCTAACGGTTTCAACATAAACTGTACCGAAAATAAATACCTCACGACGTCTATCTAATTATGAACTTGCTTTACTTTCACGGAACACATGTTTGGTGATAACAAACAAATGTAACAAAGTCACATATTTACCAACACATGTTCTACGCCACTACATACTTACATTTAAATGTGTGCTGCGTCGGTTCAGCCATTCTCCGCAAGGGTTTTTGAAATTGGTCCGTGCGCAAAGCATTGTGGGGATTTTAAGGACGCGAAGTCTACCCATGTGCAGCCTCGAAATTTCCCCCAAACCAAGGACACGGCCTCTGTGGAATTCCAAGTATGCTGGAGATTGGAACAGTCCTTCGGCGGCACTCGATGACGTAGCATCCTTGAAATATTGGCTTGGAAGCCAAAATCCTCGCGATTGAGAAACGGCCAAGATGTCTGACTGCAGTGCTAATACAAGATGTCTGACTGCAGTGCTAACACAAGATGTCTGACTGCAAGCAGGATACGGTTTCACCCTGCTTAGCCTCCCACCATATGTTTGCCTCTATGTGCAAGCATTCCCAGTATATTTATTGTTTAAAGACAAATGTGATGTAAGACATGAAAGGAAAACAAATATATCCCGCAATTGGGATCAATAAAGTACCATCTTATCTTATCTTATCTCAAAGTGAATTTTAAATTGTTAGAACTCTTAGGGAGATTGTGGTATAGCAACAACTAGAGAAACAAAGGCTGTTGTCATGATATCCAGCAGGTGACTGGTTGTTTTGGGTTGATGGTTTGAGCAAGATGCTTCCAATGAGCAATGAGATGCTCGCCGCTGTGATCAACTTTTTAAAAGTAATTTCAGACTTACAGGGATGCCTTGAGGCCCGATTGGTCCTGGTAATCCTGCATCTCCCTTTTCGGCCTGGAGTGATGAGAAAAAACCCAAAGCATATCATTTCCTATAACTGTGTTTATTTTAAAATATATTCATGTGAGAAACACACCAAAGATACTCACTCTCTCTCCCTTTGGTCCTGCGGGTCCTGAAACACCTGCTGGTCCTATTAGACCCTTTAAAACAGATCATAGGGAATATATACATGTTAGCAGAAACACATATAATAGTACCAGGAAAATATCATCACTAAATGCCTCATGTCAGTAAATCAACAAGCTTTTGGTGTAAATTAAAAGATGGACCATTTGGATGAAGGCTTTTTTCAAAAAAGGTTAGGACACTTTTCTGTCCTGACACCTGTAGCATTTACACACCAAGCTTGTTGAAGTACTGACCAAACTGCTGTTACAATCAGGGGGAATGAATGAAATGTGAACAGCTGCAGCTGTCGAAGCAGCGTCAAGCTGGGAGAGGAAGACCCTGCATCTCAGGCATATCCTCGTACACTGAGTACAGCTGTCCAGATTCACTGAAGACATGTCAACATGCAGCATCTCTGCATGCTCCTTCTGGATCGGTTCTTAATGGCAGTGTGCAGCCCAGCTGCAACAGGATCTGAGGCTGGACTGAGGACTGAGGGTACACTGACATGATGTCCGGTATCAGACAACACGAAGACACTGGTGGAAGATACCTACTGATTATAGGGATTTCCCCGCAGCGCTCTAATTTAAAAAAATCACTAGTTCAGTCATATTTCTGTCTTACTGTATTCATAAAAAGCATTTTCTTTAAAAGTTAGTATTTAAAACTTGAAACAAAAGATCAGAGGAGGGAAGTAACTGAATATATTTAAGTGAGTACTGCAATTCAGTAGAATGTTGAGGTACTTGTACTTTACTTGAGTATTTCCATGTTATGCTACTTTATACTTCTACTCCACTACAATTAAAAGGGAAATAATGTTATTTTACTCAACTACAGCTTTAGCTACTTTTAACAAAATGCATCTCTAAAATTAAAAGTCACAAAAGATTCAAATAATTTAAATATTTTACAAGAATTAAATCAGAACTGTGTCTACTTGATGCAACAACATTTTCTAGAAATGTCACATAATGTATTGGTAAAGTAAGTAAAGCATCTGGACACTCCTTCCTCCTATGTAGAAGATACCCGATACACATTTCTTCGCAGCCTACCTTATGGACTAATGTACATTCTTCCACTGTCGGGTGAATAAAGGATTTCTGATTCTGATTCAGATAGTGAGGGTGGCATCATGCTCATTGAACCACTGGAAGGCTTTAATGTGGAACATCTGCGTGGGAAGAGTTGCAGTTTGGAGTTGCCTTGTTTCTCTGAACAAACAGTCTCATGCCAGTGCATCCTCAGAACCCCCCCTGAACAGCCCGTCCTCAGACACACTTCAGGAAGGAAAAGAGACGAGACAAGCATGGGAAGCAGGAGAGCGAGCGGACAGACGAGCAGACATGGCAGACACAAGCAAGCTGTAGCAGGGGGTGTAGGAGGAGGAAGAGAAGGAAGAAGGGTGGGGGGCCGGAACCGGATTTGCGCCACTCACCACTGGACCAGGTCTGCCGTCTAACCCATGAGCCCCCTGTATAGCGCCGTACACAGTTAGAGAGCAGAGGTGATGGGGAGATGGTGGGAGGAAGGTGGGGGTGGGGGGGTGGGGATGGGAAGGTGAGTGAAGCTGTGACTCAGGTGACATCAAAAACACATTCAGATGATGACAAATGAAGGGTGGTGGAGGTGGGGGTGGTGGGGGTGAAGGTGAAGTGAGCAACAGTAATGTGAGTCATTTCTTCCACACTGACAAAAGTCAAACGTTGACTTTAATTAAGTTTATTATGTCAACAGATTTCACATAACTGGATTAGGTTAAGCAGTAATGTTAAGTTAAAATAAAAAATATTAGGTTCAACTTAAAGTTATTGCTTTCAACTGACCTAATACAGGTATTGGAAATCTGTTGACATAATACATTTAATTGAAGTTTCACTTTGTTCAGAGCACGGATGATGTTGGATGTGCGGCCCATAGGTTCCTACTGAAACACCTCACAACGGTTTCATGTCTTTAATAAAAACATGTCATATAGCAAGTTTCTGCTAATTAACTAGTAGTAGTGGAATGCACTGTAACTAAGTACATTTATTCAAGTGCTGCTTAAATATAGTTTTGGGCAACTTGTACTTTACTTGAATATTTCCATTTTATGCTACTTTATATTTCAGTTCGATAAGTTCTCAAAAGGAATTATTGTACTTTATACCCCACTACATTTATTGAGTTGATTTATTTAGTTACTAGGTACATGAATAACAACTTGTGTTTATATGGTTTATATACAACTAGTCTACTCAGTAGTACACATAGTATCCAACATTTGCCCCACGATGACAGCATTATAAAACTCTAACATTTTCTAATAATAATAACAACAGAATAACAAAATATTCTATAATAATAAAAACCCACCCTGCACAATCAGTACTTCTACTTTTGATACTTGAGTACAATTATGTAAAAAAATGCAAGTACTTTTACGTAACATTTATAACTGTAATGGAGTATTATTTAAAGTGTGTTATTATAACTTTGACTTAAGTAAAGGATATGACTACTTTCTCCACATCTGTTGGCTAGTCATTTCAGTAGTCCCTAAAGACACTCAGACAGGAGGAAACTCTGCATTGTGTGGGTTAGGTTTTAGTTCCCCCCCTCGAAAATCTATTGTGTTCTTTACTTGTTGTTGTATTTTTCTGTTCAATGATGTGACACGTATTGCTATCACAACCACATCATTGATATGTGGTCCCTCTGCAGATGTATGGTCATGGTCATACACAAAGGATTCCTGAATGTGAGTGTAAACAAAGAATAACAATAGAAACCCAAAGTGATAGACACCATTTTAAAGAGTATCAAAGAAAAAGTATTTTTAAATAATTTTGAATAAAAAAGTAAAATAAAATAACATGTAGAGATATGGAGTTTTATGTTGATGATTTACTTCTTTTGGAAACAATCTGCACCCCATGCAACATTTGAACAAGGTTAAGACGACATAGAAGCAGACATCTGAGACATGAATCTGGTCAGTAACAAATAAACTATGGTTAAAAACGTAAGGCTTTGTAAGGTTAACACTGAGTAATGCTCACATGTCTGTACTGATGCAGTGATATCATCTCTAAAATACTCAACATTGCATTCAAATGTTTAAAAAAATGTTTTATATAACATGTAGAAAATGGAAGTCACGGATTTCTGAGACTTATGAACTGACAGGAAGTACAGGGTACTTACAGGAAGTCCGAGATGTCCTCTGTCCCCCTTGTCGCCCTTGAGACCCGTCGCTCCCTTTTCTCCTCTGATGCCTATGCCTAGCTCCCCCTGAGAGAAAGCACATGGTACAGTCCAATCATTACTCTCCCATGCTCTGAATGGCTACGGTACGATGTAAATGGAGGCAGATTGAATATAATGAGCAGCTGTTACATATGAGTTTATAGGAACAACATCTCACCTTAGGTCCTGAGAATCCTTGAGTTCCCTGGATGGAACAAAGGCAGCAGCATTACTGACAGTCTGTTTCTCAGACCCATTTCTATTGAATTATCCTATTTTATTTCATTGTTTTTTTGCAGTTAAGTTTCAGGAGGGAATGACATGTTTGACTCACGGCTGGCCCCACTGGTCCTGGGGGTCCGGCGGGCCCTGGAGGACAATACATCTACAGACACACACACAAGCAACATTTAGTGTTGTAATTCACCATGAGGAGCACTAATCACACCTGAGTGAATGACTGACCCTTACCATCTCTGACCTGGCTCCTTCTCCAGGCTCTCCTTTAGGACCCTGTGTGGTGAGAGACACATCAGTCATCACTCTGCTCATATATTCCCTGGTCAGATAAACAATACGTGAACACTCAGCAGCAACGGGGTGAATATGAAACATTGAAACGGTTCCCCCCTTGCCAGGTCAGACTCTGCATCCAGCAAGATGCAGGCTGAGGGCCCACTGCGTACCATTGAGCCAGGTAATCCAATGGGGCCAAGGGCCCCTCTTGACCCCTTTTCACCCGTAGGGCCATCTAAACCCTACAGAACAAGAAAAGGGAAATGGACATCACGATGACAGCAGATGCCTTTACCTGCACTGTATGGTCTAATGACATGCTCTTCAGTTTTATCCAGAGTTTCATACTTTCAACAGTTTGAAGTACTTTTTTACTCAAGTTTTCCCATGTTATGCTAATGCAGGGGTCGGCTCTTTAAGCCCTCTGCTCTGGCTCCCTTGAGCTTAGACAAAAATAAGAAGGGAATAAAATAAAAATATTTGTAGGACTATTTATATTTTGTTACACGGTTTAAAATGTTTGGTATCTTGTATTTTGAGGTGATACTGTAACACATAAATAAAAAACAAAACGGTTTTAATGAACTCAACTAAAAGATGCATCATATCCTGCTACGGTCCCACACCAGCGCCTTTTCTTGCAGGCGAATAACCTGACTCCCGGCTCGTTGAGCGAACTATGGATAAATCAAAGAAAATAAAAGTATCGGAGGAACACAGGATTGAATTCTGCGAGGTTAGAGTTATATGTTTTCACAGCAAACGATGCTGGCTTACCGGTATGTTTGATATGTAGAGAGAAATTGTCAAAGGTGCTGCAGCCTTTACGTATTGGAGGAACAACACGGAAGAGGAAGACAGCTGACGATCTTCAGTCATCATTCAATCAGTTAACTCTTTTTAGGGTGCAGCTATATGTTTGATTTATTTCAAAGTGGGCCCATTTTAGTTATATTCATTTTCTTCAAATGTGCAGAGGACTCCCAAAGTGCTGTGTTGATTTATTTTAAAGTTGGCCTGTGTATTTTTTTTAATTCTCCTTATAAGAGTTCTTGGTACCACTTTACAATAAGACTACCCTTATAAAGGGTTTATGAATAGTTTGTAAGTCATTTATTAATTAGGTTTTGAACACTTTATAAATCATGAATATGCTTTTATAAGACATGAGATAAACAGGGCAACTGTGAGCGGTTGCTTGCCAAATAATGAGCCCTCATTTATCTGTACTGCTAGTGCTAAGCCTTATATTGGCTACTTAGCTTACTTCGTCTTCTTCATCAGCCAGCATCCTTGGTGTCTGTTGCTCACTGAGTTGATTCCCCCCCTTCCATCTTGATGTTTCTTGACCATTTATGAATGAGTTATTACCATTTATAATTGGTAAAAGGGAGGCTTATTGTAAAGTGTGAAACACATCACCATCTATTGATGAGTCACTAACATGTATAACTACTGAAAGGGTGCGTTGTTTTAAAGTTTAATACACGTGTCCATTTATGAATGAGTTATAACATTCACGCTGACCTAATACACATGTTTCACATGAAATGCAAAGTAAGATGCAAAAGAGCCAAGCAAAACATTTTATTCACGTGAAGAAAATCAGGACTCAAAGTAATGACTGTTTAGTATGACTGATACACATATTTAAACATATTAAAGACTTGGTAAGACATAATGGTACTCAAACTGGAAAGGCTTTGTGTATATCTTTGAACAAGCGTCCAAGCAGTCCATCAGGGTGAGCAGAGCCAAGCCAAGATGACCTTTCAAGAACCTTGAGGTGTTCCTCCAACAAACTCTCTGTACGGTTTCCTCTCAGTCTACGGACATGTCCTTTGACGGTCGACCTAGCTCTTTCATTATGTTGGGTATGACTGCCGTCTGGGGGTTCACAAACCACCTGCTGTGGTTTATGGTGTAGTGGTTGTACCCCATGTTACTCAGCACTCTCCTGTATGCCCTCCACTCATCACTAATAATGCTACTTCCTGACATAACATGCTGTCTAATCAGAGGGGCAAGGTGGCATCTTGATCGTTTCTCCACTAGTTTCAACACTAGTCTCCGCTTTTGTCTTTAACTCCCATCATTCCGAAGACCCATTTCTTCCTTCTCCAGGTGTGTCCAAAGCGTCCGAGTGCATACTAACAAAAAATAAATCATAACATCATCTTAGTTAAAAACAAAATGCACACAAGTTACAGTAAACATTGTTGCACATCATGTTTCAAAATGCCATACTTGTTTATTAGGTGCATTGTATAACATCATTTAAGGATAATTATACAGTAATGGTCCATATTGATTTATACAAAAAAAATGTATTCTCTTATACAAGAAAGCCCATCTCTAACTGCCGAACATAGGACTACTCAAATAAAATAGTTTACTATTTATTTGATACCAGTTTGTTAATACAATTAATAAAAAGAACCAGGTTTGGGTTCGTTCTTCAGATATGACTGTGACGTTAACGTGTAAGCTCAATAATGAACTCCAGCTCAACCAACCGTATTGTAATATCTAAGTAATCATCTTGAGAAATGACATTAATAATTGTAATATACACACATCTTATTATGAGGTTAATTTCACATACACTACGCCGCTATTCAACACTACTTTGACGTTAGCTTGTCTACATATCGATCATAGCTCATTTAAATGAACCTTATCAATGCATACAGTTACCTACCTAATACAATATCTCTCTAAGTTACAAGGATGACCTTATTGTACCGACCTCAAACAGAAAACGTTTATTATACAGTATTATCCCACTTAACGCTTAACACTTCTTTATTACGTTTTAACTTGGAGGCTGCGATTAGCATCGTTAGCACAGATGTAGCTATCACTTGCTTACTACATGCTAACCCAAGCCTTAACATTCATTAACGTTAGCTGACTACTGTAAAAACATAAGCAACACATAAATAAAGTACTCGAATTTCACTTACCGCAAAACTGCATTCATGCACCGTCTGTTTTAAACGCGGAGTGAGTCACAATAGTCCGATATAAGCATGAAGAACAGTCCACAAGGCACCAGCACAACAAACACGGCAGAGTTCAAGTTATGTTCCCCGGATGAGTTGAGCAGGCAGAGCCCCTGTAGCATCACGGAGCTGCTAGCAGAGCAGAAAGGTAACAGCAGCAGTCAATGGACAGACCTGTCACTCAATGTGACCACGCCCTAATTGATGCATAACTTTAAGGCTTAATACAACTTAAACTAATTATAAATGGTAGTAACTCATTCATAAGTGGTGATTTGTTTAACACGTTACAATACAAATTATAAATTATAAATGGTTGCAACTCATTAATAAATGGTGATTTGTTTAACACTTTACAAGGCTCCCTTTTGGCAGTTATACATGTTGGTAAATAAATGGTCATAAAGAGATGCCAAGAAACATCAAGATGGAAGGGGGGGAATCCACTCAGTGAACAACAGATACCAAGGATGCTGGCTGATGAAGAAGACGAAGTAAGCTAGGTAGCCAATATAAGGCTTGGTCATCTTGCCAGATAGTGAGCCTGTGTTCATGTATGAAAACTATGCCAGAACTGGTTTATAAATGGTTGTTAATGATTAATAAAGTGTTTACAACCTAATTAATAACCTAATTATAAACCCGTTATGAATCCTTTATAAGGGTAGTCTTATTGTAAAGTGGTACCCAATATATACAACTTTATAAGCAATCAATCTATCAAATATGTTTTGCGGCTCCATACAAAGAAAATGGGTGGAAAAGGGGGAACAATTGCTCTTTTGGTCGACAAGGTTGCAGACCCCTGAGCTAATGTATACTTCTACTCCACTAAAGTTTAAGGTAAATATTGTGCTTTAGATTTTTCTTTGTTACATATAAGTAATATTTTCACCAAAAACATTTGATGAAATCATAACACATGATGGGTTATTACAAACTATTTGTAATAGTATAGAGTAGGGGTGTAACGGTATCCGTATTCGTCCCGTACCGTCACGGTTCGGACGTCACGGTTCGGCACATGCAGTCACACGGCGAATACGCCTTTTTTTACGAGTGGGAAACAAGTCTGTCACTCAGGGCAGTATCCACTACACTATATATAATCCAGGGGGCGGTATTGCGCCGAAAAGCCATCCGCCCGTGAATAACAAATGAAGAACAAGAAGAAAACACAACAAAACGAACACAATACATGAAGAAGAAAAGTTAGCATCTATGGCGAGTTCACACAACACACAGGAGCTAGAAGACCCACCTGCTTCTTTTAAATCAGCTGTGTGGGAACATTTCGGGTTCCCTGTGGACTACAATAACGATGGGGAGCGAGTTGTGGATCGGACGAGGACGGTGTGTCGGCGTTGTTACAGCAGTGCGGTATGCTAGTGGTAACACGTCAAACATGCTCCATCACATCAGAGTCAGTCTCAGTCCCCAGCGAGAGGGTTTTCTCGACGGCAGGTGACATAGTTACCGCCAACAGATCTGCCCTCACTACTGACAACGTAGACAAACTCATCTTTTTGAAGAAAAACTTGAAAATAGAGTAAAGCTTGAGCACCTTTATTTAGGCATAATGGCCTCACACACTCACAAGTTAATTACACATGTTAGACATTGCTCCTAAAGGTACAGATTTTATTTTTTGTTTTATATTTATCATTGTATTTATTTTATATTTTGACATCAGGAGATGTTATACAGTTCTGTATTGCCTTTTATTGATTGTGATTGAAACACTTTCTTATTATTTATTTTAATATTTTCAAGACATTCTTTTTAGTTGTAGTACAGCTTATTGAACCTTTTTGTTTGACATCAGCCATTATAAATAATATGGCCATTTGAGTGTGTGTGTTACTGTTTGTGGTTTGTTTTTAACTGTGTAGTACAGTTAATGATTCCAAATGTTAGAGTTCCTTATTTTCATACCAAAACTTGCACTACTGTTAAAAATAAATAACAGCAAAATAAAATTATGCATTTGGGACTTTTTTTAGCTTTTCCTTGTTGTACCGAAACCGTACCGAACCGTGACCCCCAAACCGAGGTATGAACCGAACCGTGACTTCTGTGAACCGTTACACCCCTAGTATAGGGGGGCTTAAACATGGATTTGTTTCTTGTACATATTATATACAAAATGAGGGGCTGGTATGACACATTTTATTTCTTAAAGCACATATAAGATATTTAAAGTACATTTTGCTTACGTTTATTTGTATTGTTATTATTATGTTTCTGAATGTGGATTTGATATTAAGCCTTTTTAAATTGTTGCATTAGTAAAGGTGTTGTCTTCCCATTACTGACCACTGCACATTGTCCTTCACATATTCCCATAAAACAGGGGGGCCATACAGCCCGTTGCAGACCGCCAGCAGCATAGGGACTGTCCAGGGGCCTGTACTACGAAGCTGGTTCAACCTAACCTGGTTATGTTTGAGTTAGCCGGTTGGCCTAATCCAAAACATACGCGCTCTCGCTAAACGGTCCTACGACACAGGTTATCAAGTGGATCGCTCAAGCCAGCCGTGCCCTATCTAGTTAGGTGCGCGTTCACATGAAAGGGGTGGTATTTGGAGCATTCGACCAATCACAAACATGGAGAAGCGTACTGACAGCGCAGCGCGTCATACTTCCTGAATGAAAAGTCAACTATATAATTAGACAAATATGAAGACGTTAAACTTTAAACATCCATGACTCAAACACTTTATCCAGGATCAAAGCCACATAGCTGCACCTGCAAGGTGAATACAGCTGGGAACAGAACAAGTGTTTGAATGCGTACATTAACAGGTTTATGATATCACTGCCCCGTCTAAGACACGATCTGACTTTAATTACATTTGACTCGAGTGTTTCGCAATGTGTTGCTTAAAATAATCCTTCTGCATACAGTATGTGACACTGTGAGTGTTGCACGGCCAGATACGGCTCAGCTGACTCAGATAAGGAAATATATGATACATTATGATGTGATATGCCGCGGACTGTACTGTTACTTTGATCCGGTTACTTATGTTGTGGCAGATATTTAATTAAGCTTTCTTAACGCTAATGTTATAATAGTCAGATTGCTCTGAAGATGGGAGGTGATATTCTATTAATGTTCACGTTCACACAGTCTGTGATTTTTGCCGGCCGTCTTTCCTGCAATGGCAGGTTAAACTGTATTTCCTTTCTCCTGTAATATGACTTGATCGCTTTAAACTCCGCACACGGAGCTCTGATTGGTCAGCAGGCAGTGCTTTCACTGAGTTGATCTCTTAGCCTGCAACCTAACCTCCTCCCGAGCCGCTCAGCTTAAGTTACCATGGAGATCTAGCCTGCTAAAAAGAGAACCAGCTTCGTAAGACCGGAAAGCCGGAGTTTTCCCTGAAGTTAGCCGGCTAAGAGAAAATCCTGCTTCGTAGTATACCCCCCAGGTTCAGAATAAGGTGGGATCGGATGGAAGACACTTTAGCATCCAACTGAATTTTTAGGAGCATTTCATGAATTTTATAAACCATATGCTGCAAGTTTATACAAAGGCATTTTCTATTCAGGTTCTGAGTGGTGTGAGGGCCGATTTATTTCAATGATTTGTTCTTGTTTTCTTTTCTTATTCACTCATAATAATCATAAACAAACAAAGCAAGATATAAATACCAACAATGTAAGTATCTCACACGGTAAGAGGTCTAAGCTGATTGAAAATAAATGTAATGCCGCTGAATGAACCCAATGAGTCTCAATGCTTTGTTTTTTAAGGGGAATATTAGTTAACAAAATCTGTTGATAGATAAAGTATTTATTGTTGTTGTTGTTGACTAATATAATTATATTTGTTGTAGAATTATCTCCTTTCACAGGAATGAGTTTGTTTGATTTAATTAGGTGAATCTTGGAAATGATGAGCAAGTAGAACTTAAAGGGTTAGGTTGAGGAAGGATGCAACTAGTATTATGTATTGCACAAAGAATCAAATAAATAAGCATTGTTTTGAAGTATCATTCATCTAAAACATTTTCGTCAGTTGTACTTCTTAAATTAATTAAAGTACACTTAGAATAAACAGTAGGTGTGAGTTACACCTACTCACAATACTAAGTTTACTCAACCTACGTATTGTGAGGACATGAGTTTGCCAACTTATTAAATGTTACAGTGTGCCTGTCAAACATTCAGAACAGGATAACACGGGGAATAGACATCCCAAAAATATACTGTATTGGAGGCCACACCATCCAAACCCAACACGTACCCTACAGCCTACAAATAGCATAGCCCTTAATATGGGGCACATTTGGGATCAATGCCACAGTGAATTAAAAGATAAGCGCAGTGTCATCGGTCGGCTCCTTCCAAGATAGTGAGTCTGTAATTAGAAAACCACAGCCTTCCCTCTGGGTAACGACAGATGTGGGGTTGGGCTTTGGTCGGGGAACCTCAGGCAGTGAGTGATGTGGGGCGGGGGGGGGGGGGGGTATATGGTTAACAGGCACTCACAGGTGATCCAGATAGACCCATGTCTCCCTTGTCTGCTTTGGGTCCCGGGAAGCCCATGACACCGCTCTCTCCTCTGGGCCCTTCATGACCGGCTGGGCCTGCAGGACCAGTATCTCCAGGCTTCCCTCTGGGTCCCTGAAACACAAACCCACTTCATGAGCCTGAAGGAATCCAAATGAAAACAGACATCCTTTACAGACATTTCCAAACGGGAGCATGATTCACCCTGTGTCATGACAGCTGATGAAGTTAACAACATGTGATCACCATTGTGTCACTATTCAACTGTTTGGTATTACCTTATCTCCGTCCACACCTGGAGCACCCGGCAGACCAACTTCACCCTGAGGAAACACCAAGGCTTTATTACCCACAAGGCAAATGGTAAATGGTAAATGGACAGTACTTATATAGCCGGTCTGATTAGTCACTAGCCCCCCCCCCCCCCCCCCCCTGATTCAATAAACTGGTCCCTCAAAAACCAGGGACCAGTTATCCTTAATTGGTGTATAGGGGCCAACAAAATGTGCCCCAGGGCCTCCTACCAGAATTGTCCTCTGATGATAAAACTAAATGATTAATAAAATATTATTTCCTACCTTGTTTCCAGGGGGGCCTGAAGGTCCAGGTAATCCAGGGGGGCCCTAAGAGGAGGACACATGTTGTCATTCAAAAGGATCTTTTCTACTGTACTGTGTCTGCACATGTCATGAAAATGCTTTGAAGTTCTTACCATCAGGGGTATGTTGCGAATATCCTGTGGAGGAATACAATTTGTTGAATTAATCTTTATTTGATTCTACACGTTTTAGTGTAAGTTAAGTGAAACATAATATGAGTTACATACATTATCATTGTTGTGGATTTCAGCCTTTCCTGGCTCCCCAGTTGGGCCTGGAAGACCCTATAAGGAGAGAAAGACAATAACCATTAACATTTTGATTAGAAAATTAATATTGTATGTACTATGTATCGATATATGGGTTGACTTACTCTTGGTCCAACTGAGCCTTCAGGTCCTGCTTCCCCCTAGAGGTTAAAGGAAGGTATGACACTTAGACCCTCCATCCACAGTCTCAGCTTGTGATAGTATTTTAAATTCTGTTGTCTTACCTTGTCTCCCTTGTTGCCTGTGTCACCCTGGAAAAGGAATATATATATTGTGACTTCCAAGGGCAGTAGATTTGTTGTGTTAAGAGTGCTAATTAATAACCTATGATTGGTACCCAGTGCCAAACGGTTTCCCTTTACCTTGGGTCCCAGCTGGCCTGGTAGTCCTGGGGAACCCGGTTCTCCTTTAATTCCCGTGGCAGCAATGCGTGGCTCTCCCTTGTCCCCCTGCCGTACATAGAGAACAAAGTCTTGGCTGAACATAGAACCCTTATTACCATCAACCCAATCTCCGGGTCCATCGTCAGTCTGACATGCGTTTAGCCTCTGGGGGCTTCAAATATTATCTCTGGGTTTCCAGGGAAACCAGCAGATATCCAGGCCAGGAGTTCCTCTTCTGTGTGAGCTCATAGTTACAGTTGGCGTTAAGAGAAGATGTCATGCCAATTAGCCAATAAGCCAAATTGATAAAAAGTTGTAAAAGCTAGATGGGCTCTGAGATTGCATTCTGGCATTTCTTGCGCTCCACACAGTTTAGCTGCATGCAACCAAAGCCCCCTTAAAGGTACTTGGTAAATACTACAAATACTGTTCATAGATTAGAATGCTTACCGAAAAGACATTTAAGAACTATTTGTCTGGTAATGTCCATTTAAATTCTCTCAATCCTGTACTGTTTTATTATCATTTTTAATTGGCCAGTTAATTGTATATTTGTGTCAATATTACTTTTACTCAAAATTTCTCATTTCCATTACAAAACCCCTTATGGGACACTTAAAATGGGATCCCCAAATCAAGCTGAATTGCAAATCTCCAAAGCGAGTTAGTGAGATAGTTAGTGGATTTGGGTTGAGATTATAATTCACAACACATCCAAGACAATACATTCTTCATTGATGCATACTGAATCATATGATAATGTGTAGCATCCACTGACTGACAAATATGATAAGGTCAACAATAGAGTTAGTTATGTGAATTATACCATCCTTAAAAAGACCAAAGAACTCCACGTAAAGGCAAGTGAAGCATGGCCAGCAGCACAGAAAGGTAAGACACAACACAGGGAGCTTTGGGCAGTCAAACAACACCACACAAAGCACTGATGAGTATCTGACTTTACAGACATCCAGTTACTAGAGGAGTGAAGACCACTGACAGAAGCACAACAGACAGTTAGGGGTGCCGTTCCATTCAAGGCCTACCCTGTAGCCCCTCTTCCCGGGGATGCCAGGGGACCCAGGGACGCCAGCCTGGCCCTTTGCAGCGGAAGAAACATGATTATGACCCACTGATCTCAATGTGTGTAATAACTGCCACACAGCTCAGAATTGACTTCACCTTGAACCCAGGAGCGCCCGGGAGTCCTGATCCTCCCTACCACGGCAGAAAGGTAAAAGATGGTGGAAAAAGAAGAAAATAAAAACAGTTGGTATTGTTTCTTCCAGATCGTAAAAACGACATGCAGAAAAGCGCAATCACACCACATGCAAAAGAACTATAAAGAAATGCAAAGAGGCATACAAAGACTCCAGATAACATCTGAGGTTGTACTTGTAAGTGGGTTGGGGGGCTAGGGACCCATTGTATCTTTCAATATTAAAGTATACAGTAACATTAAAAACCGTGACTGATTACATGTGTCAAATGGCAGCCACAGCATGAGGAACTGTGAAAGTGGTCGTTAAAAATAGAAAGGGAAATGCACTTGAGCCTTTCAGTTCATCTGTGTAGCTGCTGCTCTTTCAGATGGTTTAAAGATGATGAGCAGTCACAGCTGTGACCACCACCCACAGACAGCTCTCTGGTGGGGGGAGCTCCTTCAGTGCGGTTTGCCCTAGTGGAATCAATATGCCCTCAACTTTGTGTCTGCTGATACTTGAATTGAATTTCTTATAATTTGTTCATTATCCCTTAGTTATTAACAGAAAGCAAAGTCGACCAGCACATTTCAACTAATATATGTGGACTTAATAACCAGAATCATGCAGCCACACATACAGTGTACAGTGTATTATACATATGCATATGTCATTGAGAGCATTGTTATCACTCCAGCGTCTTCTACTGCCTGGCAACCATTGGGAAAATATAACAAGCATCCAGTCTCTGATATTATTATTGTTATAACTGTATCCTTGGAAACGTATCTTCTCTCCAATTCTAACCGCACATCATCAGAGTGTTGTGGTGTAATAGTGTCATTAGAGCTGTAAGTGTCCGTCTTAAGACAGATTTGGTAGGAGTGACCACATCACGACAGAATGTCCACTGGTGCACATTAGTTTGTGTTCAGATGAAAGCATAGCTTGATCTCCAAACCCCCAGAAGGACCTGAGTGGTGATGGCTTAAAATGCACAGAGGGTTCATTAGAGCGGCTCCCCAACAATCAGCTGACCCAAACAGGAAGCAGCGTCCCTCTTTGATCTGCCTGTAGCATTCCTCTGGAAAGTTTGACCATGCAACTATATTAACATCTCTCTTTCCGTGACATAAAGTGTGTGCAGGCTTAAATGTCACATTCACAAGCCATGTCATGATTTATCAATATGCTAATCTCTTAATTGAAGCCATGCAGACACAGGTTTTCCACTTCAAAGGGGACGTATAGAGAAATGAGTTTGAACCAATAGTGTTATCATCTTCCGGTTCCTTACACACCGAGCCGATTTTCGGCATTGATAGGATGTCGATAGATGTCGGGTCGTCGATGAGCGTCGTGTCGCCCCACTCAGATTGGTGTGTACTGCACCCTTGTGTCTTTTCGGCCGTGCCGACACCTTCCGCCGCCGATTCAACTTGTTGAATCGGTAGGCTGTCGGACAAAGAAATCACTCTGATTGGCTGTTCAGCTTAGCGAATCAGTGCATGAGAAGCGAAACGGAAGTGAGGGACCCAAACAAACTATTAAGAAGGCAAATCTGAGATTTCATTTAACTCCAGCTCTCGACACAGGTTCAGGAAAGCCCCATGAGCTTCTCGCTGTAGAGGGAAAATGGAGCGCACACGCTATTTGTTGTTTGTTTATATCACGCAGTCTGTTCTTCTTCTCTCGGTGTATCACGCAGTCTGTAGAGGCTTCTCAATTCTTACATTTACATCTGTAGCCTGTTATTGTCTCATTATACCGCACTGTGAATGAATTAAAGTAAATATATAAGTCATCATGAACACATCTGTCCATCAGACAGAGGGCTGCTGTGCCTCCTGTCATCATTAATGGACGTCTCTTTAAAATGACCGCTCAGAGGAGAGGAGTTCTCATTTCTCTAACCGCCTGCTGCTTCCCCTCCTCTCTCCTCGGTTCCCCTCCTCGAGTCCTCCGCTCGCATCTCCTGTGGGCGGGACTAAGTCTTGAGGATAGGAGTCGAGGATAGGAGTCGAGGAGAGGAAATTTAAGAATTGAGAAACCTCTCGTCTTCCGGTTGTTGCCTCTTTTGAATGACGAATACACACTACCGCCGCCTGCTGGTAAGGAGAGTTATTGCCACTCACGCATGCGCAACATGTGCAAACCCGTGTCTGCATGGCCGTCGGCTGAAGTCTTTGCGGTGTGTTCCAGTGCGAAACATGGCCAAGACGCAGGAGACGTGAGGCGACGTGAGGCGACGTGAGGCGACGCTCCGTCGGGACAAGTTCTTTGGTGTCAGTTTGGTGTGTAAGGAGCTTTAGAGGAGGGACATGGAGACGCAGCTACTCATGGCCAGACCTTTGCTAATGACTTATATGTACAGGTTCCATGTGTACACTGACAGTGAACCAGGATGCTTGGTAACACAATGATAGGATTAGGCATAGGCCAATATATCAGTGTGCTTATGCAAAGCTGTTATGAGCTCTTTAAAGTTATTCAGCCAGTATCACTTAGGCCACATATTATAAAAAATATATTACACTGAAAGATTCATTGTCAAATATATAAATAATGAATGATATTGTGACGTGTTACTTTTAATAACATGTATTTGATATGGACCTTTGTCCTTTCAGTATGACTGTTCCCTTCATGTCATAGCAGTTGTCATCAGTGTTTGCATGTTGGGACGCTTTTTCAGCCAGTGAGCCAGTTCCCTGATTATACACAGTACCAGTGCAGTCACTCTGCTCTGCCTTGGTTTCTGCATTACGTTCCTCTTTCCTCTCGCCTGTCGACGGAGACATTGCAGTTCATCCTCCCCTAAAATCCCCTAAAGAGTTACTGTGATATATATTGTTATAGGTATTATGAAGAGTGGCCTGAGAGTACGACAGTTCATGTACCAAACAGAACGCTTCAAGGAAGCATCCTCGATAGAAATAAGAACAACATATTAGTAAAATGCTATGATCTTTCAATGATTTCAGTAAAAAATGGACATTGATCCATTCAATGAACAAAATCAGTTTGTACTTTTGTTCATTTCACTGTACTCATATAGAGCTGAAACAAGAAGTGTTGCAGATGTATGGTCACTGTGAAGAACAACCCAACATGGTGGGTGATTGGAAAACGTAACTGCCGTGTTGCCCTTTGCTCAGAGTCATTTCTCCAGCTGGGGAGCTCATTGCTTCTCATTTGCAGTGAAAGAAAGAAGGTCGAGATAGCTTTTCATTTGCTCAAAGAAGTGCATTTGTTGGCACACAGTCCTTTGTCATAAAAGTCACTCTCTCTGATGTCATGTGTTTCAGTTCCCACAGGTAAAGTAAAATCAAAGCTGCTTTCAAAGACAGAGCTTATTACACGTCTAGTCTACAGCGAAGTAGTAGAGTGTTTCACCAGGTTGACAGATGGGACTTGGGTTGGTAGTTTTGTTAGCTTCCTTCCTGTGCTTTAGAGAAGTCATCATTTGTGGTCAGCACCATGCAGATCTTGTTTCTTTCCCCCCAGAACCTCTACCTGGCCATTCTTTTCAGTCTGGCAAGGGGCACCAGCAGCCAGCTCATTGAGGTTATAGATTTCCCCTGGGCTGATGGAAGCCCAACCCCTTAAGTGACCTTACCCACATAAAGAAATAGGCCTGCAAAAGCACTTCCTCTTCGTTATTAAATAATAAAAGCTTTTTCCAGAACAGTTTTTCCTGTGGCTACCAACGAATATTCACTTCCCTTGAAGTTTTCCCTTTGACTTTTTCTTCCTCTTTCCCCCACCTGTCCATATGTTTGGCTTAATAGAGAAAACACACACATGGCAGCGGCCAAAGAAGAGCTGCTGCAGGTCAGCTGGGACTAAGACTCCTCTGTGTAGTCCGCATGAAGTGGACATAGATTTATTATATCAATTAGTTAGCGTGCCAAATGGAAGTATTAAGAACAAAAAGGGCAGAAAGAGAGTCCCTTTAGGCACTCGCAGTTCAAAAGAAATCTCATTAACTCTGAATGTTTATATTGGACTTAATAGGACTCAAACCTTGAAGAAACTACAATAAAAACTGGCCTGATTATCCATCATGACAACAAATACATAAAAGTTCCTAAAAGCAAATGTGAGATGTGCATTACTGCCAGGTAAAGCCTCAAAGCACAACTGAACATTGAAACTGTGATAATTACCATAATATAAGTCAAACCAATAAAGTGTAACTGTGTGTCCTCCTAAATGTAGAAATCCATGACGGATTTTAGGTAGTGTGTGTTCAAAGACAGAAGTGCCGGTCCTCTGAGAGGAACATGGCAACCCAGTTTCAATCATCCAAGCTTCAGTGGCCACGTTGGTGATCGTGCCATGCATGAACAGACCTTGACATGCCACACACACGCACGCACGCACGCAC
>CALSBZ010044837.1:283312-301048 GCA_943591055.1 Gobionotothen gibberifrons | reverse complement strand
CACACACACACACACACACACACACACACACACACACACACACAGCTTTCTCTATACCTTCCCCCCCCTCTCTCCTGGGAAACCCCTCTTCCCTTCGTCTCCCTACAGAGTGGATGAAACAGCAGCTCAGAGAAGTGGTGGGGCAGTTAAAACAGACACACCCTTTCAACCACGAGAAAATCTAAAGACAGTGAAGGCTCATTGGGAGAGGAGTACAGCTGACAGGAGGAGATCTAAATCTTCACAAATGACAGCAGGGCCTATTGGTTCCAGTTAAAGCGTGTCTGAACAAAATGGCCGTTCACAAACATTTACTACACTTAAGAAACTGAAAAGTTGACTTTAACTAAATGTTTTATTTCAACAAATTTCACATAACTGTATAAGGTTAGTTTAAAGCAATAATCCTAAATTGAAATAACTACAGCTTTCAACTAACCTAATGCTATGTGGAACCTGTTGACATGATACATTTAATTAAAGTTAATGTTTATTTATTTCAGTTTAGCTATTAAAGGTGGCTCCAAAAAAACATATTGTAGGAGAATCTTTAAAGAAAATGATTTTGTAAAAAAAATCAAAAAAATCTAATGAATGCAAAACAGAATTAACACAATAGTCTATCATGGGCTCAGGATAGAGGGTTATGGGGGTCAAGCATTTCCACAATGGTGGACCCTGAACAGAACATGGTTATTATTTGTAGCAGTTCCTTAAACCGTTGGGACTCTTAAGAAAAATGAAAAGGTAAACAATCTTACCTTTGTCCCGAGGTCTCCCTTTGTTCCCTGTGAAGCAGAGACAGATACCGTTGAGTGCATCAATGGATCACAATAACAGCAGTCCACTAGATGGGGCAGGAGACCCTCTGTGAGCGTTACAATGAGCAGAGAGGACTGGGTCCACCCCTCACTGAGGGGGTGTGCAAACTGAAGGAGCATTTCATCTCTGTAGTTGTTGTCCAACCTTTGGAGGAAAAGCCTGGAAATAGTTCCTCTCCTCTGTCCTCTCACTGACCCTCAAGTGAGTCGCCTGATGTGCTCATAAAGCTCATGGCAGAAAACAGAATCATGGGAACACAAAATAAGATGGAAGAATGGTTGAAGTTTACAAGGCTATAATCTGCACAGAAACTCACAGCAACCAAGTTGTTCCAGCAGACCCAGCCCCAACGTTTCAGAAGGCTTCAGGAAAATCACTTTCCCAGAGAGTGGTGCAATGGATACACTGCACTCTGTTGTGACAGCAGCCACACTGAGGATTGAGAGGCTTGACTGGTGGAGGGGGAATTTATTGACGATTGAAAATAACAAATGCATTTATTTTGTATGAATTTAAAGAATTATAGTTTATATAAAATATATCTCAGTTGCAGACATTAGGTGTTGTTTGGCATAAAAGCTACATTTTTATTTGAATCAGCAAATCTCTAATATTAGTTATATCTCTCACAGGCCCGCCCTCTACTGGACTCTATGGGTACTACCTTATCATGCGAGCATTCTCCCACTGAAAACTCTTATAGACGTGGCCGGCCATAGACGGGCCTACCTGAATGCTCGCGCATCACACCGTATAAAAGGAGGCCTCGCCTCCTGACTGTCATCCCTTTCTCTTCAGCCAGCGGAAGTGATTCCACGAGAGACCGGAAGACGTTTGAAGAAGATAGAGTTAACTTACCTCCAGGGAGTCGCCACTGCTAGAGACCAGGGACCTCCGTAGGAGAACGGTGGTTTACGTCTGTAAACTCTAGTTCTAGAGTGGTGTGTGTGTGTGGGGAAAAATGCATTCGGTAAAAACGATTGCTTTTTTCCCAGAATAAGAGTTATCTCTTTCCACAATTCCACTTTTCCCCATAATGTTCGTTTCAAAGAGACGGCATTGTGACGGCGCGCGCGGCCCTCCCCCGAGGACGAGCCGCGCGGTGCGTTCAGGGTCCTCAGTAAATAATCGGCCCTTCCTGTGTTGACCCTCCAGGGGCAAAATCTTCCCTTCGCGGAGAGTTTTGCGGCGGAACGGGTCGCCAGAGAGTATTACAGCTTCTTAGCTGCGGCCCCACAGCTGAGTGATTGTCCATTAATACAATGTTCTGGGGAATGGAAACTCAGCGGTGTGCTGACAGGACCTCAGTGGAGTCATCCCAGCGCACGCTCCTCCTCTACAGGCTTTCCTGCAGAGGAGGGAGCGCGGCGCGATGGTGAGACGAAGGGAGAGGCGCCGGCACGGAGATTCCGTGCCCACTGCGCCCCCCACCTCTCCGGCCACTCCCCGTGGAACCGGCGTCCCGGCACTCACGGGGACGGGCTGCCCGCCTTCACGGATCTGATGGCGGGGGGAGAACATCTCTCCGCCCGGGACGAGAGGGCGAATCCCGCCTCCGCCCTGTATAATGCAGCAGATCACTACGTTTTCTAATAAGAATGAGGTGATCTGTATCCAAATATAAGTGTCTTTTGTTTTCCACAAATGCTGCACTTACACACAATGTTAACCGTACAAATTCCCCATTCGCTGCCCCAGCTGTAGCTCCTGTAAAGGAGGTGGCTAGTGGGCATGCGCAGATGATAGGGATGAACTGCAGGAGTGCTATCTAAAGGAGAGCGCTATGCTGGTACAGGGACATTATGGCTGGCGTATTACTGTCAGAGAACACACTACGCCTAGAGCAAAGACTCCAATTAATGCAGTTTTCCGTAGTGGTAAAGGCTGCATTATGGTGGAGCCCGCACTCACACAGGAGCGCGTGGCGGTGCGTTCAGGGACCATAATAAAACACACCACGCCTATAAAGACTCCGATTAATGCTGTTTACCGTAGTGGTGAGAACATCATTATGGGGGAGCGCGCGCAACAGCGCGCGGCGGTGCGTTCAGGGTCCTCAGTGAATAATCGGCCCTTCCTGTGTCGACCCTCCAGGGGCAAATCTTCCCTTCGCGGGGAGTTTTGCGGCAGAATGGGTCATCAGAGAGTATCACAGCTTCATAGCTGCGGCCCCACAGTGCTTGTGACCTCCTACATCACAATGTTCATGGACGCATCCAGAACAGGATGGGGAGGGACCTGCCTGAAGAGGGCTATAGGTGGGCGCTGGGCTCTAACAGAGTCTCGACACAGCAACCTCCTAGAGCTACGGGCGGTAGTGTTAGTCCTCCAGCATTTCATGTCCCTAATTCAAGGGAGACATGTACTGGTCAGGAGCGACAACAGCACCACAGTGGCTTATATCAACGGGCAGGGCGGAGTTCGCTCCGCCGCCTTGTTGACCACAGCGGAGAGGCTGTGGTTATGGGCTTCAGAGGTGGTATTATCTCCGAGAGCCCTCCATATCCCGGGACTGGAGAACAGGGGGGCCGACCTCATTCGAGGGGCGGCCCCCTGCCAGGCGAATGGATGCTTCACCCGGAGGTGGTGAAGCAGATCTGGGCCCAGTTCGGGAGAGCGGAAGTGGATCTGTTCGCCAGCCGACGCAACAATCACTGTGCCCTGTGGTTCTCCACGGCCCTGAGCGACGACCCGCCCTTGGGGGTGGACGCGTTTGCACACGAGCCATGGCCAAGAAAGCTGCTCTACGCCTTTCCACCGAGAACGTCTGGCAGTCATTCTGGTAGCGCCGGATCGCGTCGGGGCTCCGTGGTACTCAGAGATGACACATATGAAGGTGGGCCAGCCCTGGGCGGTCCCCCAGTTGGGGGGCGATGTCTCAAGAGGCAGGTGCAATCGGGGCGTTACCCACACTCGGCCAGCCTCCCCAGGCTGAGACAGGGTGGATTGTCTGACAGTGTTATTCAGTCTATCCAGGCAGCTAGAGCTGGATCCACCACAGCCTATTACAGGCCAAAGTGGCTAGGATTCCAGTGATGGTGTGAGGAGCGGAAAATAGAGCCCCTATCTTGTGAGTTAGGCTCTATTTTTTCCTTCTTACGGTTATTGGTGGACAGAGGGCTTGCACATTCAACAGTGAAGGTGTATGCAGCAGCCATCTCGTCCTGCCAGGAGGGATTTGGCGGCAGGTCAGCCTTTAGTCAACCACTGATGTCGCGGTTTTTACAGGGGGTCAGGAGGCGGCGCCCAGTAGTGCACGCCTCCGCCCCGCAGTGGGACCTGCCCCTAGTCCTCGAGGCTCTGGCTTCGGGGCCGTTTTGAGCCTCTGGAGCTCTCCTCTCTGAAAGCATTGTCGTGGAAAACAGCTTTGCTTCTTGCCTTAACGTCAGCCAAAAGGGTGTCCGAGTTAACTGCTCTGTCGGTGCACCCGAGTTGTTTATTGATTCGGGGTGACCGGAGCGGCGCGACACTCAGACCGAACCCCTCCTTTGTGCCCAAGAGCCTAAGGAGTGCGTTCAGGTCGAGGGCTATTCAGTTAGGGGGTTTTAGTCTTCCCCCCCATGGTGGGGACAGGGAAGCTAAATTGCACCTCCTTTGCCCGGTGCGTGCACTAGCATGTTATGTGGAGCGCACGGCTGCCCTTAGACGCACCGAACAGTTGTTAGTGTGCTTCGGGGGCGGGGTGATCGGGAAAGCTCTGTCCAAGAAACGCCTAGCAGGCTGGCTCTGCGAGTGCATTGCACTGGGGAGAGCCTGCCCCACGGGGGGTTTGTGCGCACTCCACACGGGCTGTGACTGCGTCGACAGCCTTATTCAGCGGTGTGAGTGTGGAGGATATATGCACAGCGGCGTCTTGGTCGACGCCAGGCCCCTTCATAAGGTTTTATCTCTTGGACATGTCTGGCTCTTTCTCCTCGTCTGTGCTTGCTGGGGCGACACAGGACTGGTAGGGGGGGGGGGGAGTTGTGGGTCAGTTGGCATCTGACCCCTTCCCCGGACGTAATGCGCCTTCGCTGTTCTCGGGACCTCCGAGGGTCCCGGGATGGGCGAGGGGCGCGCTGGGCCCTTACAGGGCTGGAGGGCTGCTCTCCTCCTGCCGGGAGGCAGGAGGGGGGTAGCCCTCCACACTTTAGTCCACACACACTCTGCACGGGGTCAGTGTTTGAGTGTGGGGCATGGGCACTGGCACTCTCCCTGAGTCCCTAAGGCTCGCAGGGAGAGTGCGAGTGCCCATGGCCCACATGCAGGGGTGGGGGTTCTCCCCGTCCGCCTAGGGGGGGGGGGGGGGACCCCATCACTGTTTTTTGGGCACACCTTCTGCGAGGTAAGCGCGGCAGGATGTGCTCGGTCAGCCGCAGCCCAGACTTCTCCATGGTCACGACCGGGTTAAAGGAGAATGTGGGGCAGCAGCTGCTGACCAGAAAGGCCGGTCAGGGGCAGTAGGGTGGAATGTTGTTATTGGACGACAGTGCGTACATTTATCGTGGCCTGTGAGAGATATAACGTCGGGTTACGTATTGTAACCCTTGTTATATTAACACAGGCGGAGCCCTCTACTCGGGGCACTGTCTGTCCTATTCCGCTCGCTGAAGAGAGGTGTAGGATGACAGTCAGGAGGCGAGGCCTCCTTTTATACGGTGTGATGCGCGCCTATGGCCGGCCACGTCTATAAGAGTTTTCAGTGGGAGAATGCTCACATGATAAGGTAGTACCCATAGAGTCCAGTAGAGGGCTCCGCCTGTGTTAATATAACAAGGGTTACAATACGTAACCCAACGTTATTTGCAATATATCATATTGATTTGAAACCTATGCTGTGTGTAGGGAATCTCACTGAAGCCTTTCATTGGCAACCAAAAAGAGGAACATCAGGCTGTAATTTTTTTTATACAATCTGGGTTGAGTGAAAAATAAAATGTGATCACTATTTATGGTAGTCTAAAGGCAGGTTTGTGCTGGAAGTACTGACACGCTCATGACCAAGTTCTTATGTCACATTTTAGTATCGCCTCAGCTCGCTGGGAACCTTGACTGAGGTGGTACTAAAAAAAGTACCAGTTACAAGGTAATATCCTTAGGGGAGAACCAAAAAAGAGAAAGTCAAGTAACAATGGTACAATAAAGATTGAGTAACATACAAAATGACGAGGTCATAAATGGGACTGCAATTCTTATAAACTGTATGGAGCTTTAAGCCTCTTTTAGCACTGATACAACTACACAGGGAGAAACTGAGTTGGCCAGCAACACAACTCCAAATGAATGCTAATGTTGCGCTGTGTCTGCTGGATGTAAATGAGCAGCTGCATGCTGTGTCAGGGCCCACTTCTCCCTTAAGTTCGGAGTGAGACAGCATGATTACTTGCGATTTCACATTGTCTTAAAGGTGGGGTAGGTCATTTTGGAGAAACCAGCTCGAGTGCGCTAGAATTTGAAAATACACAGCCGGAAAAAATCTGCCGCTTCCTTACAGAGCCCCTCCTCCAACACACACGAACGCGCACATGAGCAATGAGGGCACGATATACGTTTGTGCACAGATGGAAGGCTGACAGGCAGGTAGGCCATCCAGTTATTTTAGCCGGGCCGGCTCAGATGATTGGTCGTGCTTTTTACAGTACTACGGCTTCTACAGATGACATCTTTTTATGGATTTTTTGTCAAAGCACTTAAGATATTCATTGCTATCAGGATATTAAGAGCATTCCATGGAATATAACAAAAAGTGTATCTCGAGCCGGTTTCTCAAACTTACCTACCCCACCTTTAACATAAAAAAAGTCATAAAATAAAGTTTTTGTTACCGCAAACCTCTCTTGGTAAAGATTTTATGAGAGTTTAAACATGAAGACATTTGTTATGTGTTACCATGTAAAGGCTCAGGTTCAGGTTCAGGTTATTTATTTGTACCCGTAGGTAGATTCTGTTTACAGAGAAAAAGACAAGGGTTCCATCCTGACACTAAAAACAAACACAAACAACAGACACATCTCTAATAAAAGGACTAGTAAAAGTACAAGTATACCCTGCTCAACCAAATCTCAAAATATTTAAGAAACATTTTAAGAAGGAAACCACTAGTACAAACATGGACATTCAAAATTCACAATTAAATAAATAAATAAATAAATAATCTGTGTGACGCTCCTATGATTTGTTAATTTGTGCAATAGCTGCTGGGATAAAACTGTTTTTATACCGCTTCGTTCTACTCCTTGGGACAAGTAACCTCCGGCCCGAAGGAAGAAGGCTTGGATTACAAAGCATTGGCTGTGCACACTTGTTAGTTGTTGTTTGTGTCCTCTAACAGAAGTGTGCCAACACATTATGAGACGGTCAGGCAGGTGGAGTGAAGCATCGCTCACAGCTTCAAAGCAAGATTAGACTATTTAAGCTGCCATCGACACAGTGTGTGCGTAAGTGTGCGTGTGCATACGCGTTGTTGTTCCTGTCAGTACTTAGGAGACTAACATCCAATAATCGAACAAATGTATCCCATTAAACAAATGCCAAAACCATAAATGTGGCAGCAGATGGTACCTGCATCATTTTGTGAGGTCAGGGCTGTAATCTTTTTATGACACACAACTTCAAAACCAGCTTCATTAATAATGACTGTGGTGCTAACTTGGACAAGATGGGGGACAACATCCACAGCCTTCACTTTTAGAGCTCAGGCTGATATTAGAGTTAGACAGTCCAAAGGTACAGTCCTTTAATATGACACACCCTGTTCCAGTCAAGATGAACATACACATCGGTTTTGACAATGTCTCAAATTATACTTCTAGATAGCATGGAGACATGGCACGGTAGACGGAAAGTGTGTGAGATTTTAAACTGTTATTGCTCATGACTAATCACAGCTTATTATTGTGATGAACGCAATCAAATGTTTCAATTGATTGACACCTCTGATCAAAATATATCTTTATCAAATCTACTGATAGCTGACAGAGTGCACAATTAAACATTTTCAAGTCAGGGTGACTTGAAAATGTTTAATCATGTCTTCCTTACTGCAGTTTCTCCAGAGCCTCTCACAGTGCAATTGCATTAGAAAAGGATCACTTCACGGCCAGAATGGAGGAGAGGCATGGTAACATTACATGACATGTCATTTGTTAGACGCTTTTATCCAAAGCGACTTACATACATTCAGTACTCTGGACAATCCCCTCAGGAGCACTTTGGGGTGAAGTGTCTCAGGGACACAACGACATGCAGTGGGACTCAAACTTGTTACCCCCTGATTCGAAGTCCAGCACATTTCCCACTGAGCCACAGCCTCCCCACAATAACCCATGATTCATTTCAATGTGCATACATGTTAAGTAGATCTTAAGCATATGCTTTACAGTTTGTTTTAAACTTATTGTTGTCATTAACCGTTGAATGACAAACAAAAATGCTGCAATTAAACGTAAAAAGTTATATACAGGCAGAGTGGAATACCTTTGAGCCGTCAGAACCCGCTGGGCCAGCGTCCCCTCGATCCCCCTGGGGAGGGACACAAAGACAAATATCAGACACTGATTGACAGGAAGTTGACGAATAACAAACATGGTGTGTGGACTCCACACAAGCAAAGGGACACATTATTTGTTGAAACCATTTCCCTCTGAGGTGCCCTCTATGAACTTCTATATTGTACGTATTTATCTCGTTAATATACCAGCTTACAGATGGTTACACCTTCCTTTATCATCTGCATTTATCCCGGCAGCTGCCTTTAAACACATGTTATATGAAGAACCACCGTTACTGAGGGAAACAGATGTTTTTTGCTTGACTTTTGTGATTACAAATCTATCAATTAAGTGATGGATTGTGTTCGCATATTTCCACCCAATCACCCATCCTGGATTCTACTGACCGTATTTATTTTTTAAAGTTAGGCACAGAAGATAGCTCACCTTTTGTCCTGGCACACCCGGTTCACCCTGGAGAGTAACAAGAGTGTAAATAAATTAGTATTTCATATTTAAATATGAACAGAAATGCAGCTGGCTGAGGCTTGTTTTTAGGGATTTAAAATCATGTCTTTCTCGGATGCCTTTGTGATCAGCTGTTACTGCTCATGCTAAAGCTGATGAGACTCAGCCTGTTTCCATGAGGAGCATTAATAAGTCTCTGACCGTCTATTTGACCTCACAATCTACACAGTTCCTTCCAAGTAATACGGACGATAAAGTCATCACGCGGAGTTAAAAAAACATCCAATCCAAAGGTTTCTGTTGTGAAGCTGGGGCTGGTCTGATATGTGTGCAGCTGCACAGAGACCTGATCCTGGTTCTGCGGCTTGTTTTATTTGGGCCTCAGTGTGTTTGTCTAAGACATCATGGGATCTCACAGTGATGCTAATTATGTTTTTGAGAAATGTAATTTTGCTGTTTGGTCAAGAAGAGAAATATGTTTACCTTCAGTCCTGGTAAAAGCTGCAGAAACAATGTGGACATAAATAGGTTTAACGTCACACCAACACAGTTTCAGTTATGTGAAAAATGTGGAAAATAAATGTGGAGGACTCACTGAAGCGAAGCTGACCCTCGGGTCTTTCCCAGGTTTGCCTGGCTCACCAGGCTTACCCTGCACAGAAGAGCAGACGTGAATTAGTCCTTTTCAACAAAACTACCAATGCAGTTCCATGATGGGTCACATCCATCCCATGTCTAAATACCCCCCTTCCTGTCCTCATGCATTACCAGCTTGGTGATTATCTACTCCGCCCGATCAGTCACCTGTCCCTAATCATCTTTCCTCTCAAAATATTCCGTCTGTGCCAGTTTGTCTCGTATGATTTGAGTCTCAGCTAATTCCCAGTGTTTCTTCCTAGAGTGTGCTATCTCGACTTGTTCTACCTATTTATTTGATGAAGTGTTTTTTAGTTGCACTATTCTGTTTCTCTAAAATTGCCTTTTTATATATTTGCTAGTGTCAGAGTAACAGAAATGAACTCACTGCTGGGCCAGAGGCTCCATTAAGGCCCGGTGTCCCTGGAGTTCCGGGGGGTCCTGGAGGTCCTGGGGGTCCCTGCGCTCCAGGCCCGCCCTGCTGGGAGACCTTGAGTTACAACCTGCCGTGCTGGAACACACCTTGCCATACTTGTCATGCCAACACAACAACCTCACACAACACCACAAATAAATGCAGCGGGGCTTGCAGAGAGAAAGGTTAGCGGGGGGCAAGGCAAGCATCGCTTAAAATGCTGCACGAGAACATTCATTCTTGACCTTTGTAACAGGAATCTGTGATAAAATATTCCAAACTCAAGGTTGACTCTTTTCAAAGGCTTCTGCCTTAAGGCTTCAAAGGACGTCAGGGACAGAAGCTTGCTCAGGTGTCAGGACATTGGGAGCTTGTGACAGGGTCTTTCTAAGTAGGGTAGACATGAGGTGTCAAAAATATGAGACTGAAACCAGCAGCAGCATCAGCTAAGGACTTTGTTTTACTGACTCCTGGTTGATCACTTTGACCTCTTCCTAGTCGTTGTTGTAACTAATGTCCAGGCCCTTTACATAGGCGTAGACCCTGAGGTAGAGGTCACTATCACTGACCAGGAGTCTATGGGCCGCATTAGAGAGATCAAGGAGGACATTCGGGCATGAGTTTTGTAATTGTAATTGGGAGGGATGAAACCCTCTTGAATGGTCACACATGCACAGAACACACAGTGGAATGTGTTCTCTGCTTTGAACCCATCCTAGTACCAGGAGTCTAGTACTAGGAGCATTGGGCAGCTAGTGTACAGCAATGGGGGGGGTGTCCGGTGCCTTGCTCAAGGGCACCACAACAGACCTCTCCAAGTAGCAGTCCACACTCCATCTTTAGGTCTGGTCGGGGACTTGAACCAGTGACTCCCAGTCCAAGCCCCTACTGACTGAGCCACTGCCGGAGTTGACATGTTAACAAAGTGTGTCACTCAGTTACTTGGTGACACCTGAGCAAGTTCAACCACGTTCCACTAATACATCTAGTGAGAGCATTGAGAGTGTTCTTCTCTAGAACTACCTTTGTTTGTAGAGCAATATAATGGGAAATATAATCCATGGCATTGATGTGATTCTCTTTCTTCTTGACCAGCCTAATACAATCAATGTTACTCGATTGCAGATATCCCCCCAGTAGTGTCAAAGGTGCTTTTCCAAGATTAGATATGTTTTTGGTGGGTTAAAAGGACAATTATTTCCGCCGCTGATTTTTTCCCCTCATAAAATCCATTTGTTGATTGCTACAGGTCAATATTTTACAGATAATACTGTACACATATGGAAATACGCATTATCATAGAGGGCAACAGGTCTGCACGGCATGTATAGATGCATTTTGCCACAGTACATGATTTATTTGCACATGTGGTTCAACTTAGAGAAGTTCCTTACACAAAGCGCTGGCCTCACTTCAGTCACTCAGCAATCACTGTGTTATGGGAACCCACGTACAGTAGCTCAGAACCAGAGTGCTGCCAAGCCTCTATCCTCAGATAATGGAGAACATATCCATAAGCATAACATCCACATTTGATCATTCCTGCAGAAAACTCTCATGATGTGATGTCTGTCTCTGGACATGTTAGGCTGCTCTCAGGATTACACACCCTGTTATGGGCAGGTCCCAGCTGATCATACAATGTGCTGTTCCGCACAATGTAATCACAGGAAAGAACATCAAATTCAGCCATAACTCTATTCTCTTCATGATGGAAACCCACTATGTCAGATGGTCTACAGTGACTGGCTTGTATCTGATTTACTATAGGGAGTCTATATGAACTGTATATGGTATATCAGAACATCTTGTTTTTCAATATATGAATATATCATGTCCTAACAAGGGGCCAACCTGTGCCAGAGTACCAAATAAGGCTCCTTCACACACAGTATGATCTTGTATTGTAATGTCATAACTTATGATATACTTTATTGTATCCAAAGATAAACAATATTTTTTATTATTTACACTTTACAACATATTTAGGTTGCTTATTTTTATTTCTGGCAAATGTAGAGATATATTCTGTGTCTTTTCATTTCTAATTGGTTATTACCATTTCAATTCATTGCCAAAATGAATTGCCATACAGGAAGACATTTGGCAAACAGTAAGGGTACTTTTATGTATTTGTATTTTGCCATTGGCTAACTCCACTTAAAACCACACTGAATAGTTTTAACCAGAATCATTTATATTTAACATTAGAAGAAGCTGTAAATAAAATATAACAATTTGTAAAACCAGGGCAGCAACAGCATTTTCGTTTGATATCTGGTCAAGCATCTTTGACAGAACCTTGAATAAGACTAAACATTATGAAGCAGTAGCAGCCAGAGGAGGTTAATTACAGCATGACGATGGAGGAGGGGGGGGGGGTTGCGACGGATGATGGCGGGTGGCATCCACAGGGCGGGCGGAGAAGAGGGGGCAAGTAGGGGGCAGAGAGAATTGTACCTTGAGGCGTTTTAGGATTAGAGGGCTTATTGAGGGCATGTTGCGCACGCTGATGGGCAACATCTGCCGGGGGGGAGTCACAAAGCACAGGTGGCCAGCGGTGAAAAAAGGTCACAGGGCAAAGGTCACCAGGAGGAGAGAGAAAGGAAAGGAGAATGAAGAAGAAGGGGGAGGGATATGGAGAAAAAAGAGAAATAGAACATCAGAGTGGAAAGTAAGTAAATGGAAGGGCAAAGGATAAAAAAAAGGAAACCTGGTAGAAGAAAGAAACGACAAAAGGCACCGGCACAGCAAACTATGGGCCTGGGGGGGAAAAGGGGATGGTTGATACACTGGGATGCTTCTTTATGTTCAAAGAATGTGAACGATTTCAAATCTCTGAGGTACTGACAGAGTGATGGTTGCAAATCATTAAGCATCCCCAACTCAGGATAATGTGCATCAATGTCCCCTTCACCGTGGCCAGGCCCTCAGAGTGCAGCGGAGCAGAGGTGGGCGCAGCGGAGCCACAAAGAGAGGACAGCAGGACAGAGACACATCCAGACTTACTGTGGCCAACTGTCCCACACAGGGCTGTACAATACGCCGCTTCTGTTGAGACGACCAGCATGATCAGATACACGTTTAGGACAGGACAGTACAGGTATGATCGCTACATTTCCCCGCTGACACAAAATAGAACCAGCTGCATGCAACTTGCCTACTTTTTACAGTGTACATATTTCCAAATTGTTTTATTATACAGAATCTTTAAAGGAAGACTACCTTTACCCAATACCTTAACCACAAAAGAAGTATTCAGTACTATTCCATATTATTACATGGTTAACCCAGCATTATTTTGGAACATACTTCTTTATATTGTGTGGTCTGTCAAACTATCAGAGTACCAATTAAATGGAAATATATACAGAATGTTATTAGTACAAATAAGTAGGGGATAAATGTAGCAAGTAGGCAAGTGTGCTGCTTTGTCCCTCACCATTCCAGATCTCCACCACACCGGGTTCAATGTTAAGAAGTCAACAGCTGCCAATAAGAGGGCGAAATCCTACATTGATATTTCAATGATTTTGTCCAACTGTGTTTTTTATAATTAGTTTCATTTTTTGAGTGTGTGAAAATTCAAGTCCTTTACAAAATATATGTTTTGTGTAAACTCCTAAGCCTTTTTATTTCCTGACTTCAAATAGTGAAAATAGTTGTAATGTATTATGATCTGGGTGGACACAAAGGGCTGTCACCATCCTGAGTGTCATGTACCATCTGTCAATGCTCATTTTCATTTTTGGTGTTGGTCTGTATTTTTAATTCTGTATCAGAATGTTTTGGGTGATAATAACATAGCAACATAAATGTAACTTGCATTCCATTACCATTACGAACATGGAATTGAATTCAAATGTAACTTTCATCTTTATTTTCCATGCAGACCATGTGCATTTATGTTTGTCAAACATCTACACAAACATGGAAAACATATTTCTTTATTATTAGTATCCCTATGCTTCACGGGCATATTACAAATAGAACTTTTTTGAATGACAGTTAAACAAAATCAGTAGCACCCTCATTGATATTTGGTCTCCCTTTGGGTGGAGAGCAGGGTGGGAGTGGGGGGCCTTGGCTCTAGGGCGCTGGCTCTCTTTGCGGCACAACTTGGTGACACCCCTGCTGAGGGTTATCTATCTGGGTGTTGATGGCACCCACAAACCTTCAACATCAGAGCTTGACTGGAGCGCAAGGCAGCCAGGGTTTTCAGAGGCAGCTCCTGCACAAACAGGCCCTGAACACAGCATCTCAGTCAGGGCAGGTCACATGGCACAGAGCCATCCAACCACACACACAGTGAGTCATGTCTCAGGAAGAATTGGAGAAGATTTCAGTTTAAAGGACAGCTCAAATGAATGAATACTCTGCTTGAGTGTTTCAGGTAGATGCTGCACGAGGCTAACCTGGCTCTGTGTATAAGAACCAAAGAACAGGTTCAGCAGTCAGCTTCATATCTGCTGCTTCTCTTTTCAGGCCAGGCTATCTTACTATCACCACTTCAAGTCCAACCATATCTTGAATGCAGTTTTGTACTCGCACAGACGTGAGATTGATATCAATATTTGTACTCTGAGAAAAGAGGGCAAATAAGTATATTACGTTAACGTAATTAAATGACTTCATTTAAACATTATTTTACACTGCCACAAAAGAAACATGTGCTGATCTTGCCGGCTCTGTCCTAAAACTTTCCAAACACTGAACACTCTGCGGTCCCTTACAGTATCCACCCCCCCCCCCCCTCCATAGGGTCTCACTACAGGATTGAAGCCTGAAGTGTGAGCAGACACTTGGAATGGACCCCCTATACAGCCCGCTGCAGGGGGTTCTGACACTTGAATGACATACAAACAGCTTGTTAGAAGTGGGGGCCGGGCTCCTTTCAAACCCAAAATACTCTCTTCTTCCACTGAGCTCCCCATTCTTAGACTTATAAAGGCTGAATAATTCACTGCTCAGAGATGTATATCGCAACACATACAACTGTTTTTACTTCAAGGTAGCAAAAGTCAAGGCAATGGCAAGGCATGCCAAACAAACATCTTTGATCATGTTAGCAGGAGCAGTTTAATAACTGAAAGTTTAATTACGCTGGAAATGGACTTTTCTATCTGAGAAATCCCCCTTTACACAGGAGACTCTTATTCTTGGCACCACACACAGGCTCTTATCACACAGCGCTGCAGCAGGCTGCCGGTAATAGCCAAACCCCAGAGACCCTGCCAAAGAAGTGCTGAGCTCAGCATGTGCTCCCCATCACTGCTACTAGTCTGTCCAGCTTCTGGAGGACTTGCTCTCCTCTTCCAACTTCACTTTTCTATCCTGCTCCAACATTATGAAACCGTACACATGCTGACCTGTGAGAGAGGTGTGTTACTCAATGGACAACAACACAGGTTCACTTAGTGTCATCATGTATATTGCAGTACAGTAGGCAAACAAACATCATATCTCATCTTTAACATAAACACTTTTGTGTGAAACAATGAATGTGTAAAACATGTATGTGTGTATGTTTTCATACCCGGTGTGTGTAGTCTCCACATACACCCTGGGAAGAACAGAAAGAGGTCAATCAGAGGAGACAAAGGACTTCCCTTTGAAGAGTACACGTTTATATCAGAAAGGCGTTTTAGAGTTAAAGCAATAGCTTTGAAAGAGCTTTGAAAGAGCTTTGAAAACACATCTTCTCCTCTATTGCGGCTTTCACACCAACGCTTTTCCCGTTGTAGCTCCGAGCTAGAGCTTTTCTGCTCCCGCTTTGTTCACACCGCTCAGAGCCGGGATGGTGCTGCGTCATTGCCTCATCGTTTGCGTCATGACGTAACCGTTTACGTGCCTGCTTCATAAAACCAAACCGCGCGGAAATCCCTCACATCAACAACAACAATGGCCGAATGCTCTTTCCATCGTTGTGTACAAACTGGATACAACGCAGGCATTCTGTTGTTGTTCAGGAGGTTGATCCCGCCCATGCCCCTAAAACCCTGCCCCCGCCCCCGCCCCTGCCCCCACCTCGACGTAAGAGAGAGATGTAAGCGGCCCCGCCTCTTAGCTCCGGAGCTCTTGCTTCTAGACCGACAATTTTTTGGAGCTGGAAACGAACCGGATTCCGGAGCTAAGAGGCTGTGTGAAGAGGAAAAACCGGTACTTTTCAGGCTTGAGCTCCGAGCCGGCGCTGACAACGCGTTGGTGTGAAAGGGGCATATGAGAAGTGTAGGGTTTGGTCACTTTTCCAAAACTAGGCTCTGACAGTTAAGATATCTTCTGCTTCTTTAGACTTGTTGTAACCCTCTCTCTTGAGTCTCCCAACCTTACAGAACTCTTTCACAATCAGTAAATGTTCTGAATACTTTTTGAACTCCTGCAAACCATGCCTCACCTTTTGCCCCTTGAGTCCTGGCTCCCCCTAGAAACAGAAACAACACAGGTGAGTGAGATTAGTGAGAGGTTTAGCAGTTAGCTGTCAGAACTGATACCAGACTTCAGAACTTACTTGGAGTCCTTTAACGCCACGCTGACCCTGCAAGACAACAGCAACACACTCAGTCTTTCAAATCAAATCAAATCAAATCAAATCAAGTTTTATTTATATAGCACATTTATAAGCGATTTTTGGTCGAGCCAAAGTGCTGTACAGAATAAAAATAGCCTACAGTAGGGACACTTTACATCAAATACAACAGCACAGATTGTTCGGAGTATCAATATGAGAAAAACTACACCCTCTGTCCTTAGACCCTCACATCGTACAAGGAAAAACTTCCGCGTAAAACCCACCTTTCATGTGATTAAAGCGTAGATCTTCAGCTTCACAAGAAAACATACATGACTGAGCACAAATACCTCCAACGAGCAAGAATGAAAAGAGTAAATATGTCGAGGCATCAATCAGTCTGCTGAACAAGCTGTTCAGTAGTCTATTCCAATTACTTGTTACGGCCGAAGGCACTGAGTTTGACTTCCCAGCAGGCCCTTGGGTGTGCCCCGGGTTGTAAGTAGCTGTCAGAGCCCAGCGTCTGGGTGATTAATGAACCCAGGCAGAGGGCCGGCAGGACACATCCAGTGCCCCCCATGCTGGGGACCCCATGGCCCTACGCTCCAGAGCCACTGAAGGCAACAGCATCTCTATACATTTAGCAGGCAAGCCCTCAAAGCCCTTTTTAATACTCCCTGACATTCGTCAGGAAGCAGACTGAGAAGCAGGAGCCCATTATCGGCTCATTAATCAACATTAAACATTTGTTCAACAGTATCCAACCCCACTTGACCTCCTGGAAATGTTGTTGTTTGTCCTGGCATTGAGTTCCCTGGAGCTGTCCCCCTGCTTCAAAAAACAAACCCCTGTCTGACCGAGAGTAATGGTGTTCAAACAGAGGCTTTCGAGGAGCTACTGCAATGAGCAGCGGGCATGATAAAAGCCAGAGCGTTAGCATCAGCGGGACAACACTGAAATGACCGACACCACACCGTCAGTGAAGTACAACAGAGCTCTTTCATACTGCAAATCTAAATGAAAGCCAAACATTATTCCAGAGAATGATCTAAATGGGAGTGTCGCATGTCCAGGTGGACTCCAACAGTCGGAGAGAGGACACACATTACTGCTACCTTTGGTATGGTTAGGAGCACAGTTATGGCAAATACACTCCATCATTAAGGTTGGATGGCTCAATGTGGTTAAGTTAAGATAGAACACAAACTCCAACCTCCACATATTCATTTTCAACTTTAATAGGACAGACTTCCTGCACTGAACCTGAACCTGAACATAAACCCTATAACACCCCGTGGAAGCTCATACAATCATTGTTATTGTACAATGCCATGTCTTTTTATGCTGCTGCAACATTTCCCAAATCTATCCTATCTTATCTTATCTTATCTTATCTTATCTTATCTTATCTTATCTTA